>JALQPE010003005.1:0-55269 GCA_030407315.1 Asparagopsis taxiformis | reverse complement strand
CTAAAGGAAGAGTTCTGCAAACGCTTCGAGATGAAAGACTGTGCAGAGCTCGAGTGTGCCTTGGACTAGAAATTATCCGGGACCCTTCCAGAGGGCTGTTGCACTTGAATCAAACCCGATACGCCGAAAAGGTATTGGAACGATTCGGAATGGAAAACTCCAGCCCGTTACAACTCCAATGCACGCTCAGATCTCGATTGGGGATACCGAAACAGAGGCAATTGACTCACACTCTACCGCAAAGCCATTGGAAGCCTAATGTATCAGCTGTGGGAACTCGTCCTGACATCGCGTTTGCAGTCGGAAGACTTGCTCAGTCGTCGAGACTCCAACCAAATCTCTCTAGGTAGCTGTGAAGCGCGTTCTACGATATGTTTCAGGTACTAAAGGTTTTGGGGGTACTTTACAAGGCCTCAGAGGATCTATCACGGTAGGATTTAGCGACTCAGATTGGGAGGAGGCTGCACAATAAATCGAATCTACCAGCGGTGACATCTTCCATGATGCTGGCGCAGTGTGAGCTGGAAGTCTCGCAAGCAAAGCTGTGTAGCTCAGCTTCCTCCGAGGCTGAATACATGGCCCTGAGGCTGCTGTAAAGGAGGCTATTGGCTCAGCAATATAGTTGGTTTCGGCAGCGGGAACAGCTCCGCAGATCCGTTACCATTTCTCCTCAATGCGATACCCAAGGCCAATCAAGATGGCAAGAATGACGCATCGGGAACTCGAACCAAGAATATCTGTTGATAAAGTTTGGTCGCTTACCGAGCGTTTACTGAATCTGCGAGCTCACTACATAATTTGTATTCTCGCCGAGGTGCGCCGGCGGTGCTAAGGACAGCCTGTTCAAGGCTGCTCCAGACAGACTGTCACTGACAGTCTGTCCTAGCAAGCACCCGCTGCCAATCTGGTACACGTGGGCTTCTCTATCATATCATCCACACGTGTACACTTATCATACATTTTCCCTCTGCCATGATGGCAACCCATCTTGGCATTTCTAATTACTAATTGAAACTATGACAAACAAATTGAAACTTCAGAGGCCAGTTACTCCGTAATGGAGTGTCGTAGGAGCCCCGGAGAAGTTGCTACCCGACTAATTCGGGCACGCTGAATACGATGAGATAGGTTTCAGAGCGCTCAGACCACTCCTTCATAGAGAAATCGAGGGTCAAAGTTTTCTCACGGAATTAGGCCTACCAGGCCCATTCTCAGTGAGTCAACACTCCCCCTCTTTGACCTGCTCGATGGATGAAATATCTGACACGCCGATCATTTCCCGGAGCTTGATAAATTGAACTCGTTGCAGAGGCTTGGTTAACAGATCTGCCGCCATATCTGATGTGGGACAGTAGTCAATGCCGAACAACGTCTTGAGTAAGCTGTCTCGGACGAAGTGATACCGAATGTCGATGTGTTTGGTACGAGTTCCTGAGGCATCGTTCCTAGCCATCTTGATGGAACCTTGGTTGTCGACATTGATTAGGATCGGATCCGCCGAGCTGCTTCCACAGCCAAACCCAACAATATTACTCAACCAAATAGCTTCCTTCACCGCAGCGCTGAGAGCCATATATTCAGCTTCGGAGGAGGATTGCGCTACACAGCTCTGTTTGTGAGATTTCCAGCTCACCGCTGCTCCAGCCATCATGAACACGTATCCGCTGGTGGATTTCCGATTGATCGTACAACCACCCCAATCTGAGTCACTATATCCGACAGGTGACAGAGGCTTCGATGCCCTGTACAGCACACCAAGGCTTCGAGTACCAGAAATGTATCTTAGAACACGCTTGACAGCAACCCAGAGAGATTTGGTTGGAGTCTCCACGAATTGGGCAAGTCTTCCAACAGCAAATGCGATGTCGGGGCGAGTTCCCACTGCGAGATACATCAAGCTTCCAATGGCTTTGCGGTATAATGTAGAGTCGATGGCCTCTGTTTCAGTATCACTGATGGAAATCTGAGCCTGCATAGGGGTTGCAGCAGGGCTTGAGTTCTCCATGCCGAATCGTTCCAATACCTTTTCAGCGTACCGAGTTTGATTCAAATGAAGTAGTCCTCTAGGTGAGTCCCTTACGATTTCCAGCCCGAGGCACACTCTAGCTTTCCCACAATCTTTCATTTCGAAGCGTCTACTGAACTCAGCCTTCAGCTCGTTCAACATGTCTCTGCTGCTTGAAGCGATAAGGAGGTCATCAACGTAGAGGGCAATGACTATCATCGAATCTTTACGGTACCTCACGTAGAAACATGGGTCGTACGGAGAACTCTGGAATTCTAGTTCTGAAATGAGAAACTCGTCGATCTTTGCGTGCCATTGCCTCGGAGCCTGTTTTAGTCCATACAAAGCTTTCTGCAGTTTGCAAACATGATTAGGATACTTCGGGTCGACAAAGCCCTCCGGTTGTTCCATGTATATGTCTTGTTCGAGGTCTCCGTAGAGGAAAGCTGTCTTAACGTCCATTTGATCGCAATGGAGGTCGTGATGGACAGTGAGAGCGAAGAACATGCGAATAGTGCAGAACTTGACAACCGGTGCATATGTTTCAGCATAGTCAACACCGTACTTCTGCTGGAATCCCCGAGTTACCAGGCGAGCTTTATGTTTGACCGAGTGCTCACCAGTTTCACTGACAACATCTTTGCGTTTGAACACCCATTTGGATGAAAGTAGGTTGACAGCTTCACTGCGAGGGACCAAAATCCAGGTGCGGTTTGTATAAAGGGAATTCATTTCAGACTGAATGGCACCGATCCAAAGGTCTTTCTCCTCCCCCTTGGTCACCTCAGTGAAGGTGAGGAGGTGTTCTGGAGTAGGATCGGGCGCGGTAGTGACGAGTGCAGTGGTTTTCCACCACTCACTCGGAGGTTTGCGGGTGCGAGACGATTTACGGGGAGCATTGAGTAACGAGGCATCTTGACTGTAGGATGGCGTTGGCGGAGGTGATTGAGGTGAAATATGGTCCGAATCTGAACCTGAATGGGAGGAAGAAGATTCATTTCTGGGAGTTCCTCCATAAGGTTTTTCCCTCATTGGGTCTTGTGAGGTATCTTCTAGACTGACATCAGCTCCAGTAATGTCTAGATGTGACGGTAGTTTCCTCGACCTCGTCTCCTCGAAAACGACATCGCGAGAGACAACTATTTTCTCATTCGTTAGATCCCACAGTTTATATGCCTTCTGTGATGTTGCATACCCTAGCATGATAGCCTGAACAGCACGAGAATCGAGCGCTTGGAGATGTGTGTTCGGCAGTTTGTACCAACAAATGCTTCCAAATGTTCGCAGGTGTGCAATGTTTGGCTTCCGCCCATACCATAGCTCATATGGAGTGGTTCCAGCGGGGAGAGCACGGCTGGTGAGACGATTGCGAATGTAGGCAGCACAAGAAAGTGCTTCCGCCCAGAACTCCAATGGAGTGGAATTGTGGAGAAGCATGGCCCGCATATGTTCCTTAAGGGTGCGATTCATGCGTTCCGCAACTCCGTTTTGTTGGGGAGTGTAGGCACAGGTAGTTTGACGTTGGATACCCCTGTCTTCAAGGAAAGAGCTGAATTCGTTTGAGAAGTACTCTCCCCCTCCGTCTGAGCGTAGTTGACGAAGTTTGCATCCTGTTTGAGTTTCAGTGAGGCGCAGAAATCGTTGGAATGCATCGAAACAATCCGACTTACGGTGGAGCGGATACACAGTTAGCCAGCGAGACTTATCATCGATGAAGGTCACGAAGTATCGAGCTCCCCCTTTCGAACGTATTTCCATTGGCCCTGCCAGATCTGTGTGGATCAGTTGGAGAAGCTCGGAGGCTCTTGTCTCGGAGAATTTTGGGATAGCAGCACGAGGCATTTTACCAGTAACACACCCTTCACATAGATTTTCAGGTGGGGACTGCTCAGGTTTGATTCGGAGTCCTTTGACCGCTGATGTCTTTGCCATACGAGAGATTCCGTTTTTGTGAACATGCCCAAGTCGCTCATGCCACAGCTGCAGTGACGCGATGCAAGCTAACTCGAAGGGCTGTTGTTTATTTCTGGAGGGCATGTAGAGGTCAATTGCATAGAGCCCGTGGCGTCTATGGCCAGTAGCTATTGATTCCCCGTTTTGGGTTAAGAGGACTGCATTGTTCGTGAACTGAACTCCAATGCCTCGAGCTGTGAGAGTACTAACGGATATGAGTGAGAACACGAAGGAGGGGACGTGGAGAACGTCCTGGAGTATGCAGATTCTTGCCTTCCCATTGACAAGGAGTGACAGTTTGACATCGCCACATCCTACTGCTACAGAAGTGGATTTGTCTCCGAGAATCACTTGGAACGGAGTCACGGAACGGTACGAGACAAACATTGAGCGATCGAAGGTCATGTGTGAGGTAGCAGCGGAGTCGATGTACCATGTAGATGTGATTTGTACCGACTTAGCTGAATCCGAACAGGCTGATAAAAGGCAGACGTACTCCTTTTCTTCATCATTGCTCGGTTCAGTCTCAGTGGCTACGGCTGCCATAGAGCCAATATTCCCCTGCGCCAGAGACACGTTCGGAGAACTGCGTGGTTTATTATTCGAGCGGGAGCGAGATGGTCTTCCATACTTCTGCCAGCAATATGGCTCGGTGTGATTTGTTCGACCGCAATGGGTACACTTCTTCCGGTTGTTCCCAAACTGTTTTCCAGACTTGGAAAGTAGAGCGGCTGTGTCTGTTGAGGAACTTCCCGGTTTTAAAATAGCTGCCCTGCGTTCTTCCTGAAGGAGGAGACTGCGAACTTTGTCGAATGTGAAGGTAGGATCTTCATCTCCAATTGCATCAAGAGCGGTTATCAGCGTCTGGAAGGAAGATGGGAGGCCATTGAGAACAGCCATAGCCATTTCTTTATCATCAATGTCGACGCCCATTGCTGATAGTACCGTTGCCATTTGTCGAACACGGTTGATGTATACGAGCATCTGTTCACCTGGCTTCATAGTCGCTGTGTAAAAGTCGCGCCTTGCAGCGAGTTTGTTTAGAAGAGTGTGCCTTTGATGCACGTTGCAGATCTCTTGCCACATTTCTAAGGCAGTCGTGGTGTGTGCAACATTTTGAGCATTTCATCCGACAAGGTAATTCCGATGGCCATTCGAGCTGACTTGTCTTTGCGGAGCCATTTTAAGAGCTCTTCTTGGTCTGTCGGACGTCTAGGGCGAAGATTAGGATCAATCATGTCGTCCACCTCGCGGTGGCCAAGGATGAGTTCCATCTTCTGCTTCCATGAGTGGAAGTTTGAATAATCCAGCTTCTCGATGCGGATGCCGGAAGTATTACTCTCCATGGCTCTGCAGTAAGTCTTATCTGTTCGACCCTTCCCAAGTGGACAACCGATAGTCGTCGAGGACCAAGCTGGGATCTATAGGATAGAGACTGTCTAGCTAAGAGCGAAGTGGATGGAGAACAAGAAAGCAAGGTTTAACGATACGAAATCAGCTAGATTTCTAGTGTCTAGAGGAGAGAGAGAAACTACTTATCGGAGGAAGAAGAAGCTTTGGTGATTTCCAGGGCCTTCGCAATACTGCGATGGCGGTTGCCGCGAAGATGGTTGTCGAACTCACTCTGAGTCCGGACGATGACACCACAGGGCCTGCAAACTTTAGAGGACCCTCCTTGAGGCGCTCGATGGTTTTCTTGTGTCTGGATCCGTTGAGATGAGCAGTTCTGGACTCAGCGGAATTGAGATATACGTTGCAGTGAGAGCACCTGAAACGGTTTGCGGCCTTGTGAGCGGCGTATTTCTTCTTATTGTCCCTTCTTTCGGCGATGCTATACGCCTTTCGGAAAACACGGTCGCGAAGAGACTCACCGTCGCGTCGAAGCCTCGGAGCTGGCTGCTCGTTATTCGGCTCGATGCGATCCTCGTCACTACTAGACACTATGGAGATAGAGAGAGAGAAGAGGTTAGCAGTTATACCGATCAGTACTAAGGTCTAAACCTTGAAATTGACCGAAAGATGAAAGGTATAACTTACTTTTGAAGATGAATGAGTAGGTCAACCAATGCAGAAGTTTATTGTTGTGTGACTTATTAATGCTATACCGATCAGGACAAGGTTGCTGACTTACAAGAGCAGAACCGAGTTGAGAAAGGTATAGACAAGTCTTTTATTAGGAGCAGTGGATTCCAGTATGTTGGCCTTAAGTGGGCCAGTAGCTCAGCGGTTAAGCCGTGCTGTGCAGCGCGGAATCTCGCGGTCGTGCGTTCGAGTCCCAGCGAGAGCGGGAATAAATTTTTGTATTTGGCGCGAGATAGCTCCAGCGATGATCCGATGTGTTCCAAGAGATGTCACTTGATGACAGAATTTTTGTGTCACGATGGCAGTAGATGTTGTCACTGTGACAGTCAGATGACACGATGGGACGCCGAGCGTCAGCGAGGCGTAGCCGAGGGGAGGCGAGACGGACGCCGGGTGGCGAGGCGAGACGGACGCGGGTGGCGAGGCGAGACGGACGCCGGGTGGCGAGGCGAGACGGACGCCGGGTGGCGAGCGAGACGGACGCCGGGTGGCGAGGCGAGACGGACGCCGGGTGCGAGGCGAGACGGACGCCGGGTGGCGAGGCGAGACGGACGCCGGGTGGCGAGGCGAGACGGAGCGCGGGTGGCGAGGCGAGACGGACGCCGGGTGGCGAGGCGAGACGGACGCCGGGTGGCGAGGCGAGACGGACGCCGGGTGGCGAGGCGAGACGGACGCCGGGGGCGAGGCGGCGACGCCCTCTCCGAGACGGACGCCGGGTGGCGAGGCGAGACGGACGCCGGGTGGCGAGGCGAGACGGACGCGGGTGGCGAGGCGAGACGGACGCCGGGTGGCGAGGCGAGACGGACGCCGGGTGGCGAGGCGAGACGGACGCCGGGTGCGAGGCGAGACGGACGCCGGGTGGCGAGCGGACGGACGCCGGGTGGCGAGGCGAGACGGAGACCGGGTGGCGAGGCGAGACGGACGCCGGGTGGCGAGGCGAGCGGACGCCGGGTGGCGAGGCGGACGGACGCCGGGTGGCGAGCGAGACGGACGCCGGGTGGCGAGGCGAGACGGACGCCGGGTGGCGAGGCGAGACGGACGCCGGGTGGCGAGGCGAACGGACGCCGGGTGGCGAGGCGAGACGGACGCCGGGTGGCGAGGCGAGACGGACGCCGGGTGGCGAGGCGAGACGAAGCCGGGTGGCGAGGCGAGACGGACGCCGGGTGGCGAGGCGAGAGACGCCGGGTGGCGAGGCGAGACGGACGCCGGGTGGCGAGGCGAGACGGACGCCGGGTGGCGAGGCGAGACGGACGCCGGGTGGCGAGGCGAGACGGACGCCGGGTGGCGAGGCGAGACGGACGCCGGGTGGCGAGGGCGAGACGGACGCCGGGTGGCGAGGCGGACGGACGCCGGGTGGCGAGGCGAGACGGGACGCCGGGGTGCGAGGCGAGACGGACGCCGGGTGGCGAGGCGAGACGGACGCCGGGTGGCGAGGCGAGACGGACGCCGGGTGGCGAGGCGAGACGGACGCCGGGTGGCGAGGCGAGACGGACGCCGGGTGGCGAGGCGAGACGGACGCCGGGTGGCGAGGCGAGACGGACGCCGGGTGGCGAGGCGAGACGGACGCCGGGTGGCGCGAGGCGAGACGGACGCGGTGGCGAGGCGAGAGGGGACGCCGGGTGGCGAGGCGAGACGGGCCGGGTGGCGAGGCGAGACGGACGCCGGGTGGCGAGGCGAGACGGACGCCGGTGGCGAGGCGAGACGGACGCGGGTGGCGAGGCGAGACGGACGCCGGGTGGCGAGGCGAGACGGACGCCGGGTGGCAGGCGAGACGGACGCCGGGTGGCGAGGCAGACGGCAGCGCCGCAGGAGGGAGCGCGACGAACGCGACGCGCAGGCGAGCGAAAGCGCACGGAGGCGCAGAACGAGAGCAGGAGGACGCGCAGGAAAGAAGACAAACGAGAAAACAAGGCGAGAAAGGTAAGACACACGCCGACGCGAAAGAGACACTCACCGCAGCGCTAGAGAATAAGAAACGACCCGAGCGAGCGCACTGGGCCCATAACCTGTTGATAAGTTTGGTCGCTTACCGAGCGTTACTGAATCTGCGAGCTCACTACATAATTTGTATTTCGCCGAGGTGCGCCGGCGGTGCTAAGACAGCCTGTTCAAGGCTGCTCCAGACAGACTGTCACTGACAGTCTGTCCTAGCAAGCACCCGCTGCCAATCTGGTACACGTGGGCTTCTCTATCATATCATCCACACGTGTACACTTATCATAACATTTTCCCTCTGCCATGATGCAACCCATCTTGGCATTTCTAATTACTAATTGAAACTATGACAACAAATTGAAACTTCAGAGGCCAGTTACTCCGTAATGGAGTGTCGTAGGAGCCCCGGAGAAGTTGCTACCCGACTAATTCGGCACGCTGAATACGATGAGATAGGTTTCAGAGCGCTCAGACCACTCTTATAGAGAAATCGAGGGTCAAAGTTTCTCACGGAATTAGGCCTACCAGGCCCATTCTCAGGAGTCAACAATATCGACATCCAATATCATTTCGTCCGAGATTGTCTACTGAAGGAGATGATTTGCAATTGACTACTGCCCAACATCTGAAATGATAGCCGACCTGCTGACTAAGCCTATGCAACGCGTTCAGTTCATGAAGCTCCGAGAACTTATGGTGTGTCAGCACTGTCATCAATCGAGTAGGCCAAAGAGGGGGAGTGTTGAATCACTGCGAATAGGCCTCGAAGGCCTAATTCGTGAGAAAACTTGACTCTCGATTTCTCTATGAAGGAGTGCTCTGAGCGCTCCGAAACCTATCTCATTGTATTCAGCGTCACCGAATTAGTCGGGTAGCAACTTCTCCGGGGCTCTTACGACACTCCATTACGGAGTAACTAGCCTCAGAAGTTTTAATTTGTTTGTCATAATTCAAATTTGCATACTCGAAATCATCGCCGGCAGTGAGATTGAGTATGGCCCAAGCCATGGTCTCTGAATCCCCGAACAATGAGATCCGGATCCAGAACAACGAATATAAACATATAATCATATATATGAGAAGCAATTTGCTTCCTTACATGATCCGTGGCATATCGCTGTAAAGCACATTCAGATCCACGAAGTTCGGAAAAAAAAGTTATTATTACAAATGAATTAATGAAAATTCATGTCCCAGGGCAGTCGTTCGTCCTTCCATGCACACGTTGCCAGCACGCAATGTGATGTAACAGTGGAAATGATTGAACTCTCGGTTAAATTCCACCGTGGGATGTCAGCTGGAGTGAGCACAAAACTACTACCCACAAAACTACGAACACGTTACATTCCAAGTCTCGAAAGCACCACAAAAATAAAATTGGTCGCATCTGGACGGCACAGTCTCCCCTGTTCAGCTCGCAATCCTCCCTTTTGCGTCAAAACTCGACATGGAATGCAAGTATGAAGGGTGCTTCTACTACTGCGTAGATGCTTATGCGCTCGCGCTGCATGAGCGAACGTGTCGCTACCGTTTCAACCCCTCTCCCCAACATTTCAACAACGCTCGTGTCCCTGCCGTCACCCATGAGCCTGCTCGAAACGGCGACCATGATTCCCCGCAACCCAGCTCCCCAGACCCAGAATCTGGTCGTGCTTCCTCCAGCGACTCACCCTGTGACGCTCCACTGCCACCAACCTCAACCCCTCCCGCGCAGACCTCCTCGTGCAATCCCTCGCCGCCAGTCTCACAACCCTCGAGTACAAGGCCGGCGCTGGCCGCGTGAGCGAAGTCATCACCATCCTACAAGACCCCGCATTCTCCCTAGAAAAGTTCAACAGCGCCGTTCGCACCGTAGAAGAATGTCGCCACGTTACCGCTTCCATGGTCGAAACACATTTCCGCACCGAAGGTTACAAGAGCCACATCATTCCAGACAAAACTGGTAAGTACTCGGCACAGCTGTACCTCCGCGACCCAGTCGACATGCTCCGCAGGCAGTTAGCACTGGCTAACGACCAAAATACTCTCTTCCACCCCTCCCCACAGACCGCCCCAGACGGCACCGCAATATTTTCTCATCCCCTACACACAGAATTCGCGAAAACGCTGCACCAGGTTACTAGACAGCGCGTGCAGCTCTCGGAAGATCCACAGGTCGTATGGGCAGAGGAAAATGATCCCACCCTTCCTCCTTTGCCGGCCTCCTCCAAGTGTACTCCGACAAGAGCAGCACAAGCCTCAAGAGCTCCGCAATCGTCGCATACCCCATACACGTCACACTGCTCAACTTCTCCGCCCCCCTCCGTCGCCACTGCATCCGTACCGGCCTCACCATCGTCGGGTATCTTCCGTACATTGTTAACCCTTCGTCCAACGCCTTGTTCGGTGATGAAATGCCGACAACCTCTAGTTCTGCTAGTCGCGCTCGCAAAATTGATATTCTTCATAAAGCACTCGAAAAAGTGTTTTCGTCCCTATCCACCGCGTTCTCTTCGGGTTCCCCTGCACAGACTCCACTGCAACTGCCCGCCAATGCTTTCCCATCCTAGCCAATTATTGCTGCGACTTTCCAGAGGCCAAAGAGCTGTCATGCACTCGCAACAGCACTACCACCACACATCCCTGCCACCGCTGCTACATCCCCGCCACTCAACTTGAATCCACCGCGCCACACCAGCCCCGCTCCCTCGATGATACACGCTCTGCACGCCAAGAGAGCGCTCAGGAGCATACAACTGCTCCGCTCGAAGCTCTCTCCCTCCTCGAACAACACTCTGTCCTCGAATCGACCGCTCTTTTACCCACCAACAGTCCCCTAGACCCCTACAACATTTTCTCCTTCGAGCCTCTGCACAATCTCCACCTCGGCATCTCAAAGCTCATCAAACAGTGCATTGTCCACCGCCTCAGCTCCCCAGACCTCACCACCACCACTGCCTCCCATTCCGGGACACCTCGCACCTTCAAGAAGGTGAAAAAATCCATCCTCGCCGGCTCAAACAGCATTCTGTCCGCTATCGAACGCGACTACTACATCACCGGTCTTCATGTCGACTTCTCCAAGGGTGAGAAGGGCACCAATTTGAACGGCCTCTTCACGGAGGACGGCATACGCGGCATGCTCGCAGCCAAAGACTATCACCATGTCGACATGGTGTTCCCTTTCATCGCAGCATTCATTGACACATGCTGTGACGAAGTAGAGACAGCCCCCCTCACTTCCATCTGCACGCAATACTCTGACCTCGTCGCATGGGTCATGAAACGCGGTCGCATCAAGCACTGGACTGCCGCCGAACTAGAAAGCCTCCAGAACTCCATTTCCTATTTCAAACAATCAATGCTCTCCACCCTCGGCCCATTCCACACCACAGGTCTCAAAACTTTCAAGTTCCATCTTCTAGACCATCTTCCCGGTGACTTGCAGAGATATGGCGCCCTGGAACACATTGATGCAGGCCCCTACGAACACTCGCATCTTCTGTTCAAACAGAGTTATAGGAAAACCTCTCGAAGGCGCTCCACAGCCATGGAAGAGACTATTCGCCACATGGAATTCTCCTTGGCCACTCCAACTGGTCATACCCCATCGAACACATTGGGAAACGCACGCATGATATCGCCCACAGACGGTGCAGTACTCGTTCGCGACGGATTCACCGTTGCACTGCACGACTTTGCCTCCCTGCTGCCCGATGCAACCCTCCTCGTTGCAGATATCGACGGACAGCCCGATCCTGCCACTCTTTTGCCTCTGCACAACTCCTCGTTCCCGTCTGGCACCATAACGCTATTCCAGCAACTCGGTGACACAGCTGCACAAGCGTTCCTCACCCTCGCTAGACTGCGCGCCACGGCAGAAGGCCCTCCAATACATGACATGGACATTTCCGTCACCGTGGTAAAGTCCGCCTACGTCATGGGAGGGTACGTCCCAGATGCCGACGACTTTGACCCGCACAGTGGCATGCTTCGCCCCACAAACGTGTCGAGGCACAAGCAGCAGCGCGTCTTTGCAACTTCATCATTCGGCCCCGCAAAGAGATCGCAGTACTCCTTTGTCGTCATCTCCGGAACTGCCGATGACTACAGAACCATATGGGTAGGGCGCGTCCTGGCACTGGTACGCCTGCAGTCTCCAAACCTGTTTCAACCTGTAGAACTCGCTTTCGTTCAGTATATGACCTGCTTTGCCCCAAAAACCGCTGTGGAAAAATCACTTGGGTGCATTTGTTTAAAGTGGTCCACATGGGACCCGGACAACGGATCCGTTGACAGCAATGACACTGCATCCCACAGTGCAGGTGGTCCTTGGTTTGACCTCATTCCTGCATCTACTATATCTGGCACCGTGCACATCGTACGAAGTAACTTTCCAGTCAAGCCATTTACGAAACAAATGCACTGGTCGGACCACCGTTTCTATCTCAACCGCTTCTACACCAACACTGATTACCAGTTCACAGATGATAATGAAGAAGAATAAATCTAAATCGCAGCACTCTATTGATAATGTACTACATGATAAGCCTTCTAGTCAACGTCACATTTACTGCACTAATTTCAACCATCCTCCATTACGCCAAAACCGTTATCAGCAGTGGCTGCATGGCGCCGCTCCATGCCCCCATACTGTGGGGCATTGATTTCGACATTCAGGTTTGCACTCAGGTGTCCAGCATATGGGTCAACGACGAAAAGTTCTGCGCCAATTAGTCCTTGCGCAATCACACAATCCATTACAGCACCGAGGTTTGACGTAATATGCGATTGAATCCAATCCTCGGACACTAGAACAAGTGATGAGCAGCGGTTTACATCATCAACGACATGAACAATTCCAGACCCCTCTCCGCTTTGCCACACTTCAACAGCCTCTCTCGTCACAGTACGGCTTGCAAACACATGCCGTGACTGTGCACTAGTCCGCTGTTCGCTCTCGACAACGTCCGTTTCTTCCCTTGCTTGCGAGCCTTGGAGACAAGACATGCAGTACACCACCATACCAACTAATTGCTGAAAAGCTACCCCCACATATTGACTGTACCGCCTTGTAAACTCCTTCTGCCGTGCACCTCCTTTCCCCTTCGGTTCATCCAAACACTCCACAGTAGTCACTAGCCAAGCATCCAGGCGCGCCAGCGTTAGTATGCTCGTCTCTATGTCCATTACTTGTTCTGGTCGTATCGAATAACCCTGAAGATGTCCAGCACATTCACAGCTACTCGGTTGTTAAACCATGCATCACCATTCACTTCCATTTCGAAGCTGTCAGGAACCATGCCTTTGCTGTATCGCAGCTCTGAGAACGGTGCCGTTCGCCACCTCCCCATATCCAAATCACCGTTGCTTTCCCGTTTCAAAAGCTTCTCAGACGCTTCGCGCTTTTGATCCTCTCGCTCGTCCATCTCAGCTCGCGTCGTCAGCATCGTGCATCTAGACATTAATTTCGTGTACCCCAGCGAACCGAACAATCTGTCCCTCGCATTACGCTTCCGTGCACTCATCACGTCGGACAGTTTCTGCGTCACCTTCACTTTCAATTCCTTGCTCCCCGCCACAGCCTCTTGACAGCACACACGCTGCTCCTCATCGGAAAACACATCACACCACGGACTTTGACGCAGTACGTGTCGCACCAAGTCATTCAGCAGATCACTCTCGTCTCTGTACGAAGGTGTATACCACTGCAGATTCTTGATGATATAGCCCGGAGGGGTAGCAATATATCCTACACCGTTTTCGCTCCAAAGTGTCCCTTCTACCGGCTCTACCTCGATGGTACGTCCAGTCCAACGTCTCTGCGTTTGTTCCGCTATAGGGTCCAGCTCCATAGTCTCGTTCTTGCACCACTTTGTCAGGTTTTCCTCAACCGCCCTAAGAACTCCAAGGTATTTCACAGGAATGGCTTTCTGTATTTTCGACTTACCGCCACCGTGATCACTGATTCTACCTGTTCTCGCAATTGCAGTAAGGCTGGCATTTTCCGCCTGCAGAGTCTTCACCTTAGCCTCCAACGCAACTATCTCCGTGGTGAGCGCCTTGTTTGCTATGTCCTGGCTAAACACTTTTTTTCCAGCTCCGCGATCTTCTTCTTCTGCGCATTGATGCGACTCGCCATTAAATCGATGGATTCCGGCGGATGCAACCTCTCTGCCCTCACCGTCCCCCCATCTCCCACGCTATCGGGAATATGATGTCCTCCATCGGCAATAGCCTGACGTCGCGGGGGCGTTACGCGCATATTTGGCACCAATGACAGTCTGTTGTGACGAGGCCCGCACTCCGGCTGCTCTCTCCCCTCAGTACCACCTGACCGCCGATGATAGTTGGCATCCTGTGAACGTTGCTCAGAAACAACATCCCTTGCCGCTATCCTCGGGTCCCTGACTGCATTACCTGCTGGGGCTGATGTACTCGGCATAGTTGGCGCAGTGGGGGTCACAGCCTCCAGTGTCTCGCGAACCCCCGGCTGGGACTCCGTCTGCAGCACCTCCGCATCTGCCAACCCGGGAGGAACTACCTTTGCCATAGCACTCTGCCGCAATTCCAACATGTTTTGAGCCACTATCATGTCATCATCATGATGTTCACTGTCCCTGCGAGCACGCTTGCCTCGGTCAAGCCCCATCTCTCTCCGCGCCGTTCCTCCTTCCTCACTTTCTCGCTGCGGATCCCCAGTTCTGCGCCGGTCCGTCTTGCGACTACCGGACCGCGGTTCAATGCTGCCGGTAGGCCCAGACCGCTTCTTCGCACGGGATTGTCGGGCACTCGATACAGCAGCTGCTGACCGGTTTTTCTGGAGGCCCGGAGGCTTTGGAGCTTTCTTCGCAATACGCGGCGGCATAATGAAGCCTTCCCGGAAGCGATGGAACGATTGAGTTGCACGAGATACAAAAAAGATTGCTGTATAGTGTCGGTAACCACAACGGTCTGCGATGAACGTTCAGGTCAGGTCAAGTACCGGAGAATACGCCAACAGCCCAGATTGTATACGGTAGGCAGTCATCAACAGTATTTAATGAGGTACAATTACAGCTGTCGAGCTAGGCCGCGAGCACCCCTATGTCCGGAAGACGTCCTGATTTGAATTAAAATTTGGGCTATTCTCAAAAACATGCACATGTGAACATGTTTTTGAGATGGGGGTGTGCCGTACGGCACAATCGACCCGCTGAAATCGATGTTTTTTGCAATATTTTTTTCTGCCCTGAATTGTAGAATTTCTGGGCTGGACAGCAATGCAACTGAGCTGGACATCCACCGGGCGTCCATTTCAACTTGGTCTTGTATTTTGCATCTGCACGCATAACAGCACCAAGCAGTCAGGTTCACTGCTCGGACGAAGTGCACCTAGAGTGTGAACGATTGGTTTTTGACAGGCGAGTACTGCTCAATAGGTTTCACCCTGGACTAATGGTGGCTGGACATGCTGCATTATATGATATACTTCAACTCTGGAACGTAGCTTTATTTGTAGTCGAAATGAAAACATCTTTCGTGACCCTAATTCCATGCTCTAAACGCTGTCCCATAATGAACGTAGAGCTCCTGCCCCGGACGGATATCGCGGATTGCACGTACTACAATGATCTTCGGATTTTCTAGGTCCTTCGCCTTGAGCTTCTTCCCCGTCGAACCGCTGCTGTAGTTCTCGACAAACTCGACGTTGGCCATCCGCCTGGTGTCTTCCGCCGGAGTGTCCTCACCTCGCAAATACCGCGGGTCGTTGATGAACTGCGCCGAACAGAACGGAGCCGGAACAATCCAAATTGGATGCTCGATGTTTTCGTCGTCCTCCGCTGTTGCATACAGCTTGATGGCATACATCAAGAATGTTTCCTTCGTTATCGCCATGTGACCCTCTCCGTACGCGAACCTCATCGACTCCTTGCTCATATCAGAGTACACAACAGTTCCGTAGTATGCACATACTTCGTCGCCAACATTAAATGTCTGTTCAGCGAAGAGCCCTCTTCCTGCATTTGGATGCTTAATCAGCGATGGTCGAACGCTCAATTTTTTCGCAACACAATCGTGTGCCCGCATCACGCGAGGGTTTTCAGTTTGCAACCAGCGGCGCAGGGAAGGTGGCCAATAATGTACCGGTTTTTCCATGTGCTCGTGCGACGCAATCGACTCTGGGCACAGCTGCCAGAGGTACTGCCGAATATATTTCGGGAACCTCTGGTACAGGGGAAGGCCAGGTGGGGGTTCGATGATCCTGCGTTCCCTCTGCGTACGCATCGTGACAGAGGGGGACGCCAAGAACTTCTCAGCACTCTGTTTCGCTTCTGTCGTGACCCTCATGTCAGTGTTGTTTGAAAGAATTACACGTGACATGACTGCACACAGCTTTGGAAGCGATCGTGCCACACACAATTTGTCCATGTCACTGCCGACGAAAACACGGTGCTCAGGCAAGCTCATAGCTGCTTTTCCCGTTGCGAAAGTGCCAGAGAATGGATCGACAACAATATCACCAGGCTGTGAATGCTGGCTGATCAACTCCATCATGAGAGCGACGCTCTTCTGCTCTGCACGAACTCTGACCGTAGCACCGGTTGTGCTCCTTGTTCGCCACACCATCTCATTCGAATCGATGGCGGGCATATTGATGGTGACGTTGCACCACGCCGGGTACGTGCCGTCCATGTATCCGTGGTTCCTATAGGCCACCATCTCGCTTCCAGTCTTGAACGGAACACCTCGCTTCCAGAAGTGGATAGCGACCTCTGCCATGTTCATGCGTTGGTACCTCTTCCGCCCCGGCATTTGATAGAGGTGCCCAGGTAGTCGGACAAACAACAGAGGTACCTCGTCAACGAAGAAAACTGAATTCCGAACGACGTCCTCCTCCTCCTCCTCCTCATCCGCACTTTCTTCGCCACTGTGCTGCGATGCTTCGGAGTCCGAATTCATGGACGTAACCTCTTCTTCATCCGACCCGTCATCACTGGCAGCAGCATCGGTTGGGCCTTCTGACTGCGGTCCTTTGTACGTTTCCAAGTAATGGAACCATTCGTAGAACTGCAAAACGGAGCAGAACACGATGCCGTGGCCACCGGGGCGCAACAGCTCGTCAAACACTTCGATGCTAGCCTGCATATCTTCTGCAGTTAGCCTGTCGTACGAAGAGTTGGAATCGTTCCTCTTACGACGAACATTGTAGGGCGGATCAGTCAGAATGAGCTGAACGTTGCCCGTGATGGGCACGTGTTCTCGGCTCTCGTCGGCACTGACCAAATCTTCGAAAGGGACGTCGTACACCCGGCAATACTGACTCATTTTCGAAAGAAAGTCCTTTGCGAGAGCCTGCCCTTCACTTTCCTGCTCTTCTGTCGCATGGGGTGACGGTGACGGGGGAGACGGCCCTTGGGCAGTAAGACTGGTCCTCCCAGGTCCAAGTTGAAGCCTGGTTGTGTGTCTTGTCGACGGAACCAAACCTCTCCCTCCTGTGTTGCGACGAGTGGGAGTGTCATCAACCGGCTTGGGGACCTTTTCTGCGTCCGCGGCTTGTGGTGCCGGGCGGAGGACAGCCATAACGTCTTCGTCGAGGGTGTCAAAGTACGCTGGCAGCTTGTCCGGATTTCCGCTTGACAAGTATATTTCCAGCGCCCCCCAGCGGTCGGACTCCGGCCAGGTGTACAGGTCCGGGTTGACGATAAGAAACTGCAACCGGTCGAAGAACTTCCTCACAAGGTCCCTAAATGCACTGTGCTGCGCACTGGTTCTTGTCTCTACTTTTCCACCATATCCATCAGGATGAGATAGGGGAGCTTTGTCGTGGTAGAGATCTAGCTTCTGCTCCATCGGTGCGAATAGACCTTCATCGAGCACGTCAAACCAATGCTCACTGCTGTCGAAAATGATGTACGGCGCCATCAACTCTTCGAAGCTGGAAAACTTTGCGGCGAAGGCCACATCGGTCCAAGCATGGTATAAAACTTGAACCACGTAACAAGCTCGATTAGTGCTTTTCCGATGGGCTGGGACGCGTGCGGCTTCGTTCCCCTCTTCGGCCGCGTCGCCTATTCGGCGACGCGGCAGGTTCTTGTTGTGATTTCGGATGATAGACAACGCTTGGAAATACATCAATACCTCGAACGTTTCCGGTGGAGCAAGAACGAAGGCGCTTGGTTCCCCGCGCTGCGGCGCCTGTAGTGGCGAAGGAAGCATGTTACATCCAATAAGGAAGGTCTGCGGCACGATCCCAGAAAGGATGCAGTGCTCAACCCATTGCCCGATACGCTCATCCTGTCTTGAAAACTCGGCAATCGGTAATGCCAGACGAACAATCTGCTTGGCTCGCTCAACGTTCATCTCTGCCATGACGATTTCGGCAACATCCGCCTCGACTCCAGCATTCTTCGAACGACCGCTGAAGGCCATGCTGAGTCGACCTTGCAGCGCCAGAAATTGTTCTTCCGTGCCCTGCGCAACCCAAGCGCCAAGGTCCGCGTATGTGAAACCTCCCGGCTTGTCCGTCAAGTCTGCGAAACTTGAGTGGGCGAACAAATCCAGCAAGAGGCGGAGGAAGTCTTTGCCAGCGAGAGTAGTTTCGCGGGCGGCGCGACCTACGTTTCGACGTGTACCCATGTCACTAGAATCCTCCCAAGGGCTAGCGGGTTCGCGCAGAATTGGCACGGTTGCGTCGTCAACGATCGGATTGCTGTTGCGCCTGCGCTTATTCGTCATAATGGAATGAGTGGAAATTCGGTACAGGATGGCGACCGCTCGGCGAGACAGTCAAATTTGACGACGTATCTCGTGACGTTTGCACTCTTTCGTGAGGAACACTGGTTGATATCGAACGGAACAGAGTATACGGGTACACAGCACTGGAAAGGTCTTGAAACCCGTAACCGGTGTAGGTAATAAGTTGTGACGGATACGTGGTAGACAAAAATTTTAAAAAGATTGTGATTCCCTGTCTTTGAGGGTTGTACTGCACGGCCGCCATGGCGGCTGTGACTGCAGTCACATAGGTTGTCACAGGTGCATCACGCTTACCAGGTGAGCGACATCCGGACGGCCACTGGACATGGGGATGTCCAGCTCAGATGCATTGCTGGCCAGCCCAGAAATTCTACAATTTCGGGCAGCAAAAATATTGCAAAAAAACATCGATTTGGGCGGTCGATTGTGCCGTACGGCACACCCCCATCTCAAAAACATGTTCACATGTGCATGTTTTTGAGAATAGCCCAAATTTTAATTCAAATCAAGGTGTCTAATTTGGCCACAACGGCCCCAGGCACCGGCCGCCGCCCCGAGTGGGGTTGTCACTGGCTTCTGTAAGCACTAACTGTAAGGCTAAATGGCGTCTGACGAAGGGTCAATTTCAGGCTCAATACGCCAGGGACAGGTCTTGGTCCTTGTTCCATCATGGTCCCGCCTCACTCTCTCACGACCAACCTGAAATGGACGTCCGGTGGATGTCCAGCTCGATTGCACTGCTGGCCAGCCCAGAAATTCTAAAATTTCGGGCACAAAAAAATTGTAAAAAATCATCGATTTGGGCGGGTCGATTGTGCCGTACGGCACACCCCCATCTCAAAAACATGTTCACATGTGCATGTTTTTGAGAATAGCCCAAATTTTAATTCAAATCAGGGTGTCTAATTTGGCCACAACGGCCCCAGGAACCGGAGCCGCCGCCCCGAGCGGGGTCATCACTGGCTTCTGTAAGCACTAACTGTGAGGCTAAATGGCGCCGAAAGATGGGTCGATTCCAGGCTTCAAGCCTAAGTTATGCTAGGTACGCATCTTCTTCCGTGTTTCATAATGGTCCCGCCTTACTCCCTCAACACAAACACTACTCACCCATCACGTTACTCATATTCCGTGCACTTTATATTAGTAGTGATCCCGCCTGTTAGTTGCTGCAATGCGTGGATGTAGGCAGCACACGATCAACCTGAAATGGACGTCCGGTGGATGTCCAGCTCAGATGCACTGCTGGCCAGCCCAGAAATTCTAAAATTTCGGGCACAAAAATCTTGCAAAAATCAACGATTTGGGCGGTCGATTGTGCCGTACGGCACACCCCCATCTCAAAAACATGTTCACATGTGCATGTTTTTGAGAATAGCCCAAATTTTAACTCAAATCAGGGTGTTCCCCGGATAAAGGGGTGCTCGCAGCCGCCCCAAAAGCCGCCTAGCTTGACAGCTGTAATTTTAACACATTACACATCAAGGACACTGCCTGCTTCACGCCACCTCGTCAGGTTTCGAGAGCCCGACTCGGGCCCGTTCCGAACGGACACTCACATCTCGATTGCCTGTCTTGCATTCCAGCGGTCACGATAGGTGTGTACCTAACAAAATTTCGGTTGTATTGTGTTATTATTTCCAGCGATTGGCGTTCACGACCATTCTTCAAGCAACGTGAAACCTACCATCCACATCACTCGAATACGTCAACGTCAACCATCTCTTTTCCTTTCCAACTCAACAACCATGGCGGATACGCATTTCAGCAGTTTGTTTTCAACGGTTTGCGGCGATCAAGTGAGCGCGTCAGCGGAGTCGCGCGGACTCAAGCGCGGCGTCGATGTCAATTTGTTTGCGGACGTGGACGGTGCGGCTGTGCATATTGGGACGGCTTCGGTGAGCACTGCTGGTGGCGATGTTGGCCTTCCGCGCACGCTGCACAACCACAAGCTGCCGGAAACCGACGAGGCGGACTATATCGTCGTGCGCAACATTGCGACTAAGGACAAGTTCAAGGACCTCCCGTTCCCGTACATGTTTGATGGCGCCGAGGGACCGCCGGAGACGATGGGTGGAGCATACGCCGCGGCGTTTTACCCTTGGGATACTCGGATGATGCGCCCCGCTGCGGAGGATGGCCCTAGCGACATTCGTACCCCTGCTGCAGCGTCAAACTTCAACGCAGCGACGAACCAGGCCAGCTCGGGACGGATGCCCAGTACCGGTCCGGCAGGCGAAATCACTGGTTCGGGGGGTACGAAGCATCCAGCACGCTCCGTCCCGGTTTCGGGAGGCACGAAGCGCCCTGCTCGCTCTGCAAGACCCTCCAGTGGAGGCACGAAGCACCCTGCTCGCTCCAACGTCACCGAAGCTACTACGCAGGACGTAACCGAAGTGGACGACGAACCGGAGGTGGCGGAAAGCATTCGTGAGCAGCAGGGGACGCAAATTACGGTGCCCAAGTTTGTGACGTCGGATTACGTCGGAGAAGGAGCGACTGTGTTGGTGAGGCAGCTAGTGGAACCGGCCGTGACCCTTCGGGATGTGAAAGAAGACCACGTGGAGGACCTGCGCAACAATATGTTGGCTGTGGGGTATGTGAGCTCTTCGCGTATCACTGTGACGGTGCTGAGGTCGCAGAACACGCATCTGCCCGCCGACACGCGTCTGTTCCAGAATGGCAAATTCCATGCCAATGCGAACGTGACCGTGATCGACGGACTGCATCGTCTCAATGCTATGCATAGCATTGCCGATGACTTCACGCGCCTCACCCGTATGCACAGAACCAAGCTGCCACAGGACGCAAACCGCTTGCGCTGGGTTACTCAGCCTCTGGATGTGTACTACCTTCGCCGCAAGGACGACAGTGATCTTCAGCCTCATGAGATCATCCACAAGAGTGCAGAGTCGAACCATACGACTGGGACGCAACTGACGGAGCGCTCCCTGGTTCGAATCTTGTCGTCCATCCAGCAGTTCATCCGTACGATTGCTGTTGCAAATAACGTGGAAAACGCTGGCGACTTGCGTGAGTCTGATGTCATCCGAACATTGTTCGAGGCGCAGTTCATGGGGA
The DNA here is from genome assembly GCA_030407315.1 of Asparagopsis taxiformis. NCBI lineage: Eukaryota > Rhodophyta > Florideophyceae > Bonnemaisoniales > Bonnemaisoniaceae > Asparagopsis > Asparagopsis taxiformis. Next base: position 33,497 of record JALQPE010003005.1, on the reverse strand, counting down.
TGATGAATTCAACGAACACGGCCCGGCGGTGGACGCGTTTGGCTATAGCAACGCTGAAGCATCCTGTTCTCGACGAAGTGTTGCGTGAGCTGAACAATTCCGAGCGCCGCAACGAGATTGGGATAACGCACCTGGACCACAAGATAGTGCGCGAGTTGCTGGAAGAAAACTTTGTCTTCGTCTTGCGTGGTCTTTCGGAGTACTTGAACCCTGCTCATGGTGGACGTCCGGATGGACGCTTTGACGTGAACGACTTCTATACATACGTCCGTCGCGTGACTGCAATAGCAAATTCTCTGTACGCTGCGTTTGGGCGCCCAAAGAGTATTATGCGCAAGTCATTTCTGAGCACAGAGATGGCAATTGGGTCGGTTAAGCAGCCGAAGGAGTTGCAATGGCATCTCACCAATGCCATTGCAATGTATAGAGGGGACGACCGGAGCAGTGAGGTTCGAATGCGACGGAGAACCACGCGTTTACAGGATTTGGAAACGAACTTGAAAGAGTTTTTCAATCCGACATTGAAGAAGAAGACTAAGGCTCGACGCAAACGCCGCCCTTCTGCTGCCAATGTGAGACTCACTCACAAGAAGCAGCGGAATGTCGAACATGAGCCTGCTTCGCATGGCATCCGCCGCCGTTCACAGCGACTTCGCTCGACGGGGAGCACACGCCTCGAGGAAGAAGAGCCGGTTGTGGTACAACAATCCGCCGGGGAAGAAGAGCAGGCCGTTGTTGATAAACCCACCGATCAACAACAAGCCACTGCTTCCGGTGATGAGGTTGACGAAGACTCCGCCCGTTCCCCCGATTCTGCCGTTGAGATTGTCCCCCAAGATAACCAACGTGCTGGTGCGACTCCCTCCAACCAAGAATCTGTCCATAACGTTTCGGACGAGGAAGAAACAAACAGTGCAGACGAGGGCCAAGTCGAAAGCAAGGGGGTCCGCGAAGTGACAATTACATTCACTGTTCCGGAAGGAGTGGAAGTCGATGAAGACGGTTACATCGTTCGTGACTCTCCTTCTGAACACGACCTCCTGTTCGACGACCGTATGCCATCTCTTCCCGACGATTTCGAAGTCAAAGACCGAGCCGAAGGGCATCATCTGGCGCAGCGTCCCGCGGACGTCATCGCATCGGTGAGGGTTGGCTGTCTGCCCCCGATTGAGCTCAGGTTGTTATTGGAGAGTGTGGAAATCGATGAGGAGGGCAGAGAGGTGAGGTATTTGAAGCAAGTGGCGATGGACCCTGTGTTTGAGGGGCTGCATATTCCGGAACAACATCGGGCTCGTCATCTTGTTTTCGAGATCGACACCATCTATCCGATGTTTTTCGCAGCGTGGAAGATGGCTGCCAAGGCGATGTGTGAGCCTACATCGACGTTTCTACCCTCGAGGCTGGACTTCGCCCAGGTTGCGCGAATGTCTACAAGCTGGAAGGATTCGTATGAGGCCGGCACTGGTATGGCGTACTTCCACAATTGCCGAACGGAAATCAACGAGCGAGGGTATACGGTGATGCACAATTTCGCGGATGTAAGCTACCTCGATGCGTCGGACAAGTTCCCATTTGACTTGGGTCTCATGGAAGAAATTCCTAACCAGGAATTGTTTCGGTACTTCTTGGGAACATGGGAGGGGAGGAGGTGCACAAGGACCCTGGGAACCGGCAGCTGTGGAGTCCCATTGTCAATACGGGGGACGATGAAACAGATGAGAAGAACCGGAATGAGGGGAGGGCTCGCTTCACGTCTACGCGCCACTGCCTGGTTGACTATGCCGAGAACGATGAGACGCATATCGACCGGTTCAAGTTTGTGACGCGGCGAGCCCTGCTGGATGTGTGGTTGGGAATCCTTGTCCGGCTGATAGGGCTGGAGGAGTGCGGTTTACCGGGAGAAAAACTTGTCATGCCGGCATCTGGGGGACGGTTTTTGATAACGGGAAAGGGGTGTCCTCGGCAGGTCCCACACAATGATTTCCCTGTTCCTCCTCGCGACCGCAAAGATCAACTTCCGGGTTACTTTGTTATTGCCAACGGAGATGACCCATTCCCTATCTGGGTGTGTCCAGGGTCCCACAAGTACGTCTTTTCCAAAGCGCTGGAATTAGATATGTACGCCAAGACGATGAAGCTGAAGAAGGTAATCGTTCCGCCACGTTCAGTCTTCATCGGTCACGGCCATGTACAACATGCCGGGGCAGGGCATGTCGACAGAGTTGTGTCACACACGACAACGAGGTATCACACGTATTTCAGGAATGCGTCGTATCCGATTCCCGACAATGTTTCGTTTGGTTTCATCAGGCGGTTGGGATTCGAAGAAGAAGTAATCGCCAATGCTCCGCGCCGGTCTGCCAGGCAAAGTCAACCGGCACCTGTCAATGTTCGCCACAAGACAGTTGTTCCCATCCCGGTCAAGAAAGATCGTAGGCCGAAGACAGGGCAACTCGGAATCATGCGGATGAAGACGACAGAAGCTCCCAAGAAGAGAACCCTCACACCGGGTCAAAAATTCATCTTGAGCTATTCAACTCCACAGTTGCCGATAACGCCTATTCTGCCGGGAGATCCTGAATATAGTGAGGACGAAGACGAAGAAGAATTTTCCGACGGCTAGATAGCTTAACAACTACTACTTTGGTAAACAATTATCGAGAATATAATCATCTCCTTTATCACTTCCAATCTATGAACCTAGTATAATGTACTTCCGTTCCATGCTTTCAAACTAGATTGTCCATTCCCTCGTGGGTTGGAGCATGATTTCCAGGACGATTCCCTCACATCTCTAGACTCGATGGTCTATGCTAGAAATAGCAGAACAATTGGGTTTGTACGTGCTTCATCGCCTACTTGCTTCCGGTAATGTGTGGACGTGCACGATACACGATCAACCTGAAATGGACGTCCGGTGGATGTCCAGCTCAGATGCATTGCTGGCCAGCCCAGAAATTCTACAATTTCGGGCACAAAAAAATATTGCAAAAAACATCGATTTGGGCGGTCGATTGTGCCGTACGGCACACCCCCATCTCAAAAACATGTTCACATGTGCATGTTTTTGAGAATAGCCCAAATTTTAATTCAAATCAGGGTGTCTAATTTGGCCACAACGGCCCCAGGAACCGACCGCCGGCCCCGATCGGGGGCTATCACTGGCGTCTGTAAGCACCAACTGTAAGCTGGAACCGGCCGCCGCCCCGATCGGGGCTATCACTGGCTTCTATAAGCACCGACTGTAAGCCAAAATGGCGTCTCCCGAAGGGTCGATTTCAGGCTCAATACGCCAGGGACAGGTCTTGGTCCTTGTTTCATCATCATGGTCCCGCCCCACTCTCTCACGACCAACCTGAAATGGACGTCCGGTGGATGTCCAGCTCGATTGCACTGCTGGCCAGCCCAGAAATTCTAAAATTTCCGAAAAATCAATTTGGTGGCCCAGCATCTCCTGTGCCGAAAATTCCCGCACTCACTTCTGATATACGTCTAGACGTGTTTCGCACTTGTACGCATCAGGGAAGGAGTCACGGAAGGTTGAGACTACGCTACTTGTGTACTGCGTGGTCTGAAATAGCGAATAGTGTTTGTTGTATAGTTGTGGAGTATGCGTCTAGTGGTTTGTAAAGCTTGCAGAACGGGATAGGGATGTGGGTGGCCCTATTTTATGAATACATGAGTACCAATATTCAAGGGTGACAAAGCGGAAAGGCATAGGCTCATACATGTTTGAGATTGCATAGTGGAGAAAATATTTACATCGAAATTTACATGGAGCTGATGGAGGTTTTAAGGATGAGGTATGAGAGGAAGAAAATTCTTCTGTGGTATGAGGATGTGTTCTGTGGGGGGATGGAATCTTGGGATGGTACAGGGGGAGGTGGAAATGTACGGAGTGCGGGTTTAGATTGGAGTGTGATTCGGAGAGGAGTGCCGACAAGCATATTATGGGGATTGGGGAGACGCTGCGGGGTGTTGGGGTAGTGAGGGCGGAGGAGGTGTTTAGGTGGGACCGTAGGAGGGTGCGGTTGAACGCCCCGAGAGGAGGGGTTTTTAGGAAAGTGAGGAGAAAGAGGGGGAGGGGGTGGCGTCTGTTCTGGCTGTGGTGAGTGGGGATGTGATGGAGAAGAAGGGGGTTATTGTATTTGGGGAGGGAGGGGAGTGGGAGGAAGGGTGCGAAGTGGGGGTTGATATGTGGTTCAGAGCGGGGAGGTTTCTGGGGAGACGGCGGGGGAGCGGGAGCGTGGGCCGGTGGTGGTGGTGTATACGGTATCGAAGATGCGGATGGCGTGGGGGCATGGAGCAGCTGAGGGAGGGAGGGGTGGAGCAGGTCGGGTACGGGATGGGGAGTGAGAGGTTTTGGAAGAGTAAGCTGCAGGGGAAGTTTGTGTAGAGGGCGAAGGAGAGGGGTTGAGGGTAGGGAGAGAGGGTATTGAAGAACAATACGTTTCAAAGGTGATGGGGGAGAGCATGGTCGAGGAGATAGGGGGTGTTTTTCCCTATTCTGAGGTAGTATGAGGACTGGTTATACGAAATCTGTACGGTAGAGCAGAAAAGTAGGTATGGAATGGAGGTGTGCACCGTGGAAGCGGGGATAGGTAGCTGAAAATGCGTGCTAGAGTGGTATTGGGGGTGTTTGAGGTACAGTACGGGGGAGGTGAGCACCAACTGGAAGGGGGTGTGAGCGAGAGGATGAAAAAATTAAAGACAAAATTGGAGTCGACCGACAAGGAAAAATAGAGTGGTCGCCGTGATGGATGCGGACATCCAAGTCGAGCACGGCGGCAGAAATTTCTGGGGTCGAAATTTTTGAATTTCTGAACCGGCGCCCGTCCTAGGTGGACATAGACATGGCGGAAGTCCATCCCGAGGGGGACATCCGTGGTACTAGAAACAATGAATGTCGCCCTAGTAATACTAGACGTACTAGACCGCATGGACGTCCGGTTCTAGGCGGACATCCAAAAATACTGGAGAACATGGACGTCCGCCTAGTAATACTAGGTGTACTAGAGGTTGTGGACGTCCGCGTCCATTTCCGAGAACACAGATGCTACTGGATGACCTGTAACTTGTTCTTATATTATTGGCGAATAATCCAAAATCAGAAAATGGTGCTCGGGCATTGGTCTCGAGTTCAAATCCCACTGAGTTGCCCGGTCCTGGGTAAATGCTGTCATATAGATGACTTGTATTGGGGGTGAAATGTGTGTACGGCAGAAAGTTCGTTGCATTCGTCACGTATGAATCTCTCTGGTCCACCAATTCATGCGCACTACTAGCCCCCTTACAGTACAACGAACTGCTCAACGCCATTTCCACCATTCAGCTTCTGCGATGGATCCAAAAACTCTTTTCCCCCCAGGGACATGTCAGATCTCCTACACTATTTTTGATCAAATTTGTGTTTGGTATAACCCCAGGATATCATTTCTAGATATTTCTACCCTCATTTTCTTGCTATCAATGCAGGTGGGCTGCGATCTATCTAAATGATGTCATCACCATCCTCCTCCTCAAACTCCATTGTAAGCCTACGCATAGTTCTACGCCTATAAGACCTCTGCGAAATGCACCTCTTCTGTGCCCGCTGAGATCCTATGTCATACAAGTAATTCTGAAGAGCATCATAGAACGACAAATCTTCAGCACGAAGTGGGTTGAACTTGATAAGCAGATTAGTCAGTGCAAGGCACATTTCAAATATCATATCGTAGCTGTCTTCCTTCCACCTGTATTTTTTAGTCATCACACCCCACAGGCTAGACAGACGACCGAAAAAAATTTCTACGATGATGCGATCACTTGAAATCTCATTGTCCATCTGTATCTCACTGAGAAAAAGGTCCCTACTGGTAGGCTTTTTCATCGGATGAATCAGCCTGATGTGCTGCGCCGCTCCTTGATATCCCTTGTCTGCTAGTATGCCCCACTGATCGGGATATTTAGCAACAATATATCCATCACCTCGGATGATTCATTTTTCTGCAATGCCAGTTCATGAAATTCAAGGTTGTCACAAAATATATCAATGTCATTAATACACCCTTCAAAGTGCGTAGTGCACCCAATGGCGAAGCCACTTGTAATGACTGGAACTTAAACCTTGTACCCGTACAGCTTTTGCTTGCCGCTAAAGTATGGCTTAGATTCCTGTATATTTCCAGTTGGGCGATTCGTCTGCTGGAATGTGACTTCAGTGGCATACCTACAGTATGGAAACTTGGAAAACGTTTTGTTTTCTTCAATCTCTTTTTCCATAATGTATTTGGCCCTTAGTTTAGCCACGAGCACCTTATAAAGCTCTCCTGACACCACTTTGAGGAACCCTATGATAAGCTTCTCAAATGTTGGGCCCTTGATTTTGAACGTCCTCCCCATGTAATCCCATGTGCCACCGTGCTTGAGTACTGAAAGAGTCATGAAGACGTCCTTTGGTTCTTGGTCAGACTTGCGGCCTCTTCCAACGTTCCACTTGGAATTCACATGATTAGCAATAGTCTTCCAGAGAGATCCAAATTCGGAAGGTGTAAAATTTGTCATCTGTTTGATAGCTTCTGCGCCTTCTTCCTCGAAAAATCCATCCATCACGGGGCTGGATGATTTGTCTTCATCTGCGCTCTCTGGGCGCGGACGGTCTTGATACGCCGTAATTCGCTCCCTGCGCTCCTCAGATACTTCAGAAAGCATTCGCAAGGCGCGGAATTCATCGGAGTGTTGCATCGTTGGAAAATTGAAGATTAGTGATATGAAAGGGTTATGAGTGTGGTGAGAGAGTGTTGATACTGTTTTACAAGGTAAAAGACTCTATCTATACGCTATGAAGCATCTTTTTCTAGAGGAACAGATCTTTTCGGAGTTGATCTAGTGCTCAGGAAGAGATACGTGAATTAGGAAATAGGTCGGTCTTTGATCAAATACTGGATTTTTCACGATTTGGTCAATTTACCAATAAAAATGATATTTTTGATCATGTTTTGTTTTTTTGGTCATTTTCCTTGTTCTCATGAATAAACTAATGTAATTGAGCATATTTTCAATAACTGACTGAAAGCTCTAATAAAGTCATGTTCACACGATCATCTTCACACTTGATTGGTGTCAATCAGTTCAATACAGCAGAGACTGTATGCACAGGCGACTGGTGTATATTATACTGCATATTGTGTCGACCCCACAAATAAAGACAATGCCTCATTCTTTCGTTCTGAAGTATTTTCTTCGTTCCTCGTAGTAAAATTGTAATCGAGCTGATGATGTGATGGAACTGCTGAGTGCAGTTCACCGTCTGAGACAAACAGCGTTCGTGCCACACCGACTCTTACATTATCACTTTACAAATCGATGCAACGCCGGGTGGACATTCAGCTAACCAGACACTCTCAACTGCATTGAAATCAACAACACCAGATATGTTTCTCTCCCATTGTTCCGTTATTCAAATACTACTACTCTGTTAATGCATCCCTCCGTGATAGAGCAATGCAACCCCTTTACTGCTCGCCGACGATAAGTTGATGTACTCACAATAACAATATTCTTCCGAAGAAAATCGACTTGTGGAAAGAGAAGTATATGAAAGCTCGAAGAAATGGAAACGAAACCTGATCATTTCATCAACTGAATTCGCTTCAAGATGCGCAAAGAATGTCGTCTCCCAAGGCTGCAGCCAAGAATAAGAGTGTGTCCTCAGCTGAAGGGAATGTGATGCGGTAACCAGGTGACTTAAGCCTACCACCACAATCCCTTTACTATATTTCCTACAGTACGGTGTGCTCCTCAATTGCAGACTTACTGTATTCTCCAGCGTGGAATATTGATACTGTACAGTAGGTTTCTGATGCGTCGGATATCAACTGCTCTAATAAGTGAGTATAAACATACATAGCGCAGTACTTCAACCAAGGGAAGCGGGGAAGGACTTGCGATGTTGAAATTGTGGAAGTAAACTATCTCCAGACTAATCTATGTGGGCTTGATGACTATTTCGCGTCTTTTGAGATTATATCATATCTCTCGACGCTTAGCAACTTTTGCCGCCAATACATATCGTGATCCCTATCCAACTCAGCTGTGAGGTCTACGGGTGACTCTTGAGCGGCTCTCTTGACCTTCCGATGCGAATGACCAGTGAGTCCAATCCCAAGCGCTATTTTGAACATCGTGAGCGCCATGAAGAGTATACCCAATGCGGGTATTGGTAACGAACCTACTTGAGACATTGTCATGCGAATAACGAGAGACGCAAGTGGAAGACTCACAAACCCAATGCGTTTTGAGACAGCTGATCCGCCTATATTACGCACGACGAAATACTTGCGTGTTTTCGACATGTCATCGCATATAACCAGGGAAAATTGATGATATACTCGAGGCGAGATTCGATTGAACTTTGTCACAAAGGCATGTTTGATCCAGTCTACGAATATCTCGCAACCATAAATGATTATCCATGTTGTAAATAAATGTTGGTCGGCTGTTGTGACAACCAGCATTACGCCCAGGAAGACTGTCAGTTGAAACCGTTCCACCGCATCTGCACACGATATTTGGAACAAGTTCTGAACTTTGACTGTTTTGAACACAGATCCTTTCAGTTCCACAAAATTGTTCGAAATTAGAAGAGTCAGCAGTGCGTTATTCTGTGTGTTTATTGCCACATTCAAGGTGACCACCCAGGTTAGCAATAGCGAAGAATGTAGAATCACGTAGATGAGCGTACACAGGTAATCAAATGTCATTCTTGTCAGCAGTGCTGCGCCTTGTAGAGCTCGCGCTCGATTGGCATCGCGTGAGCTTGACGCGACTTCACCAATCACTGGCGTTACCCTGCTAAAGAATCTCACAGCAGAGGCAGTCGTCCATCCAAGTGAATCAAGTATATCTACCCCAAAGGAGCTGAACAATCGGTCAAAAATCTCCATGGCGTTGAAGACGACATATAACTTGATAACGGACTGTCCGCGGATATTGTGATACAGCCAGCTGATATCAAACATCCGTAAGGTCATCACCGTGAAACCAAGAAGTGATATATGCAAAATATCAATAACATGGCCAACGAGAGCTGCTCTTCGCACTGCATCGATATCTGGATTTTTTCGCAATCGCTTTCGAAGAAGAAACCTTCCCGGCCAGCATATGAAGAAGAAGACCAATCTGATTAGCACGAGGAAAACTCGTAAAGGCATGATGGTGAACACCGATAAGAACTCATCCAAACAAATAAGCTGACCATAACATAGCAGTCTCTCTATACGTGTGGGGACTTGAAACAGATTGTAGACACCTCTGCGTTTTGTGGCGACGCTCCAAGCATCCTCAATAACTGTTGAGTCGGGGGATGGTTCTTGGCTGAAGTCAAGACCCATAAGATGTCGCCCATAACCGATCAGAGTCTTCGGTTGTACAGAACTTGATTTGGCGTGATGTGAAATATCATCTAGCCCCCGAATGGATCCATCTGATCTGCGCCGATTATGGGCAGAGATCTTTGGAGAGTTTGTGGATAGCTTCATGCTATGCTGCTTCGGAGAATCTCCAGGTGTGGCGTCCGGACAAACTTTAATATCTTCACTTAAAGAATTACCAAAGTTCTCGTGTGGCTTGGCGCATTCGAATGTGTCCAACATGCCAGCATCAACGGTTGACTGCGGAGAAATAGAAACGAGAGCGTCAGCAGTATCGCGATAAGAATCAGCTAAATTGGTAGAAGCGAGATTTTCTTCCGTGCGAGATCGGGGCTGGGACTTTGGGGCACGTACGGAAATCTGAGTCACAACTTGGAGTGGTTGTAGTGGTGGACATGGCGCGAGGGTTGGGGATGTTTCGTTGTCGTCTGTGGGAGATTCGGAACGAGCCAGATTCGAATTGGAAATGGCAGCTTGATTGTCCGACATAGATTCAGACAATGCGTTGGCATTGTCGACGGAAGAATGCGACGGGAGCAGTGCAGCAGCGCGTTCGTTGTCGATATACGATGCGGAGATATGACTCTCTAGACACGGTTCCCGCTCAACATTCTTGGTATTGGAGAGGGACGCTGCTGCGATTGGTTCGGCGTTTTGGGAAGGCTGCAAAGCTTTCATGAAATGAGCATTTTGACAAGCGGCAGTAACTTCCGATTCTGGAGTTTACGTACGCTCGAATGATACCAAGGGTTCTTCCGGGCCCCCAGGCTTGTCAGAGTTTTACAATCCTGCCACTTCGCTCCCCTGTCATCGGCAATGAGAGACATGTAATCACGACACTCTTCTGATAGCCAATGATGACTGTACAAGTACGAAAAACGTGACGTCATAAATTTGTATGAAAATATGTATTATTTTTAAATAATTCATAATTGAGATGGAATTTATATCGCATCATACCTTTCGGTCGGCTTCGTTCAATTCCCGAGATCTTCTGATCCAGCTTTTTCGTTTCCACCATCGCAGAGTGTTCCTACCTCCCTGTGAGACCAATTACCCGTCATCTCTGCGTAAACGCACGAACAATTCTCCAAACTTTATCTGTAACCAGGATTTCATCATGACTGAGCGTCAAATCATTGACGCCAATGGGCGCTTTGTCGGCAATCTGCCGCCACTCCCCCCAGATTCCGAGACGAGACACTACGGTGTCATCGCTGTTGTAGGTTGTCAATCTGGTGGTAAATCCACCCTGCTTAACCGAGCGTTTGGAATGAATTTTCCAGTCCTTGATGCGCCACGCTCTGGCCGTCGACGTACTACTCTTGGCGTATGGGCGGGTCTGTCTACAGCGGTTTCTAGTGCTCCACCCATCATTGTCCTCGACGTGGAAGGCACTGACTCCCGTGAACGGGGCGAAGGTGCAAAGTCATTCGAGAGCCGAACAGCTTTATTTGCCCTGGCACTCGCAGATACAGTTGTTGTTAATATGTGGGCACATGACATTGGGCGCTATTCAGCTGCTAATTACGAGCTTTTTGAAACGGTATTTGCACATGCTGCTCGGCTCAGACGTTCAGAGTCGTTTATGTCGGAACGAACAGTTGATATCCTTATTGTGATCAGAGATCATGACGGAGAGTCAAAAGTATCCGATATCAAACGCGTGCTCATGGGGGATATGGTCAATATCTGGGAGTCTTTACGTATTTCAGACATCAAATTCTCCTCTCTTTTCAACGTAGACGTCGCAACACTTCCACACCAGATATATGCCACTGAAGCCTTCAACAAGTCTGTAGCCACCCTTGGTATTCAAATTGCAGCACCGCCTACATCCCGAGGCAAACATTCGAGAGCAAATGAGAAACCCGTTCCTCTTTCAGGCTTTGAAGCTCTCGCGGATGCAGTATGGAAAGCTGTATGCTCTACGACGGGTCGTGAGGGCTCTGATGCCTTCTCTCTTGATATTCCGCGTCATGCTGCGCTAGCTGCATACTATCAGTGTGGTAACATCATGGCCGCTGTTCTTGACGGCCAAATTGGCGTGCGAATTGAAACTTTGCGCGCAGAAATCGAGTCGGAATGGCGTCGTCCCATTCATGATTTTGGCGTACGTGTCGATTCTATCTCCCGCGATGCATTCAGTGAGTACGAGAGTGGTACAAAGGCATATCGTCAGAGTGAAGTTTCCTCGGAGTCAGTCGCACAGAGACGGCAAGAAATTGGTGTAGAGCTAGCCGAACGGATCCTCCAGCTCCGGGAAAGGTATCTTTGGGTCTGCCGAGAGTTTTGCATGAATGGATTCGAGGATGAGTTCCGGCCAATGTTGGGTGGAACGAATGGGTATGAACGCGGTGCAAGACGAATGGCTAATTCGTATGTGTCGCAATATCGAAACTTACTCAACGGCGCGCGTATGCCGTCTAGTCTAGAGAAATATATGGAGAAGGAAGATCCAAAGGAAGAAGAACTCTCGGAAGGGCATGTTGAGGTCCTCGAAGAATTGGATATTGTTGATGGAAGTCTGAGTGATGGCTCAGACGAGTTGGGTGGTGATGAGTACTCTGTAGAGAGATTCAAGGCAGACGTCTTCCGCCTTGTCGAAGAGAGACGTCGTTTAGGGGAACTGATGCTACCGGGGGGTTCCAATTTTGTTGCCGCGGGCCCCAAGCCAGAACCGTGGTGGAAAGGATTGCTTATTCGGGGTGCCATTCTACTGATTAACTATTTGCAAGCAACCCATGGTCAACGTGCAGCACTCAAGTTGCACCGAAAGTATGAACAAGAATTTCCTCCTGGTCCGACGTTTTGAGAACTGCCCACGCAGGATTTTGTGTAACTAGAGAACTGAGGGTAGCAACCTCCGCGATGCCACTCATGGTCTAATTCACCTGTCAAGACAGATGGGGAGGACGCATGTTATCGTGTCTACCTTGAATGTAACTGCATATATATACAATAAATCTGCGGCATGAAGTACTTCAGTATCTAAGATTTAGTGCGTACAATACTTTTGTTATTACTTCGATCTTCTCCGAGTGGAATGTCGGCTATATTTCACCACATCATCCTCTCGATATGACTCCCTTTCATAGCTAGACCTTCGCCGCCGATCGTCATAAGACCTTTCGTAATTCTCCCGTTTTCCATCATATACCGTGCCTGAAAATCCTGATCGCTTCGAACGGTATCGCACATCCCTCGCTTCTCCTCTTTCTGCTCGTCGCCTCCTTGATCTACTCCGACTATCATTATCAGACGCCAACGGTGATCTTTCACGACGCCCATTACCTTCTGTTCCATTTTTCTCAGAACGTACTTTGCGATTCTCATCGATATGGTCCACGTCGGTACCTACATCTTTTTCCTTTCCGTCGTCTTCCATAACAGACCTAGGTCTCTTTTTCGACTGCCCACTAGCCAAATCTGACGGCTTGGCTCCTAATCCCAGGCGCAGTGGTCTCGGCAATTTAGAACCAGGGGTGTCTTCCCCATTCTCAGCCTTTTCAGTGACATTCCCCTTCCAGCCCATTGCACGCAACATTGACGCACCAAATCCTTCCACTGGCGTTGCATTATAAGTAGCTGAGTCGACCTGCTCAGCGCAGTTGCCCACGTCATACCGGAACATAATTTCATCTGAAATAGGCTCTCCTGAAGTGCCCAACTTTTGCTGAGCATCACGTCTTCGTGTAACGAGACGCTGTATTTGAGAACTCTTCACCACATGTTGTTTGATCGGTCGTTCCGGTGCTGCTGTTCCATTAGGTTTCGTCCTCGCTAAGACCGCATTCTCTGCAGTGGTGTGGGAGGATTGAATCACAACTTTAGATACGCGGACTGGTTGTCGCTGGCTTGAATCATCAGAATCGTCGCTTTCGCCAAATCCGTAACCTACTAGAGATTGGTTTTGATCATTCGGCTGTGTTAATCCAAGTCTCCGCTTCGCATGCACATGTGTTGGAGCTCTCAAGTCCATGTTGCGGCGTTGCAAAGATGACGTGAGGTGGCGATGAGCGAAGCCCTGATATTGGGCAGTTCTAGGGAAGGGAATTCTGGGGTCGTAGGTGGGTAAAAAATTTGCAAAATATTTTGATGGACGCATGCACTCCAAATCGACCGACGCGCACGGAGGCGTTACGATATGGACAGGGAATCAGCTGAGATCAAACTAGCAAGCAGGAAAAGAGCGTGGCTATGACGACTGAAGTTTATCGTCGAATAGTGCAAAGAGAAAAGGACTAGCCCGCACAACGGTGAATCTTGCAGGATGGAAGTCTGTTCGATTGAACATTGTGAGAGCAGCCCATACTTTCTGGTAGTGGTCAGCAGGTATTCTTAAAATTACAAATCTGTCATTGAAACTCCCCCCAAGGTTGTCGAACTGGAACAGCTTGCTGCCAATGACTCCGTACATGTTTCGCATTGCATTTTCAACATTAGTAAGAATTGTTTTCCTGTTACCAAATGATTCAGTGTGGCGGAATAGTTCCAGCGTGACCTTGAGATACATATAGCGGGGCACGATTGTGCGTGATGAACTATTTGTGGATTTGCTTTTGTGCGCCTTCTCCACGTCTTCCATTCTTCCTGGCAAAAGTTTTCACGCTAATTGAGACGGCGGGCAGACCAAGACATGAATTGAAATGTCGATTCCGCCGCACGTTTGCCACGAAATATGATCATCCGATTTCATCCAGTATTCCGTCCATTAAACACACGTGTCACAACTCGGGCAATTACGAGAAGCAGATCTCATTTGATAAATCGTGAGCACTTGAATCCAATTGGCTAATGCAGACTACAACTGACCAATATCTGTCCGAGGCGGGACACAGGGCAAAAAAAGCTTCGCTCACTTCCAATGCCATCCCACATAAATCAAACGTACAATCTCTTCCAAGAGCCACCATCAAACCACACCATCCACTCGATCTCGCAAAGCAACATGCAACTCCCAATCTGCTTCACGTTCGCAACTCCTCTCGCACTCGCAAATCAAAAACCCCGTCCCAACACCAACAGCCCACATCCGGACACAACGACATCCCGCGCACCGCGTCGCATCAATCTCGCCCGTCTTCGTCTCCATCTCCATCTCACACGCGCGGAGCGCACCCCTCCCGCGCGCAACGAGCCTGCCCCAGAGCCGAATCCCCGACGGAGCATATCTGAAGAAGAGCGACGCGCCCGCAGCGAACGCCTGTATGCCAAATGGCGCGACCCGGTTTGGCGCGCCGCAATGATGGAGCGCCGCCGTGAACGACAATCCGCACTCAAGCAATCGGCAGCAGCAAAAAAGCTCTGGCAGGATGCTGATTTTCGGAAGAGAATGCGCGCGGCGCGACTGGGCAGAATCGCTTGCAATCGTGGTATTTCGCCCTCAGATGTCACCAGGTTGAGAATGTCGGTGGCAAGGAAAGGTTCCAAGTTGACAGAGGAAACAAAGAGGAAGATGTCTCTTGCCAAGCTTCAACGACCAGATAATGACAACTGGCCGAGATTGATTTCAGAGAGTAAGAAAGGCAAGACGCGTGAGTATTTTCAAATGAGAAGGGAGTTTCGTGCCTTACATAGAGATTTAAAGCTTTGGAGTGATAGTTATCGCAGCATGCATGGAAGATTGCCAAAGGCGAGTAATTTCGAAAAGTATGTCGCCCCGATGATGGTGTTTAGGATTAGACGGTATCTAACATTGAGGGATACAATTGGGTCGGATGATCCGGAGATTAAGAGCGAGATTATCTCCGAGGATTGATTATGACTTGTATGTATTGCTTTATCGGGAAGAGAGCGTCTATCAATGTGTTGGTTGCAAATGTACAGTCGCTTCTTGTTTCGCTTCCCGAGCACATTTGTTATCTACTCTAGCGGTTGGCACCCTAATCTACTGCACATATCGTCAACTGACTCTTGAGAACAGTTGGCAACTATACTATCCCTTTACAATCCTAGTTTCAAATTCCGTAATGCTAACCTCAGTCTGCGTCGACTCATCATATGAATAAAATTCGCCATCTTCAATGAAGCCGTCTTCAATGTTCGCCCCCTGCAGTCCGGTGATTTCAAACGGTACATCGTCAGCAAGCAGAAGCTCGGTCGGTTCCACACCACGACATTCCAGTTGCAAAAACTGCACCCAGCCGTTATCTTCAGCCGTATACACATGCTTGCCAGGTAAGATTTTCATATCGTTAACGCGCTTACAAAGTTTGCAGCTTATCTTCAAATTGACGGAGGCACCTCGAATTCCGGATACTTCTTCATTCTTACTTATCACAATCGGTTTGTCTGTCTTTTCGCCACAGTTGCAACACATGAGAAAGAGATGCCAGGGATAGTCATCCGGTGCCGCTATGGATTGAATATTCAGCAGCTCAGCTGAGACCTCGACAGAGCACCTGGGCATCTCGGGGCGGTCCTGGAGAAGAAATCAATCCAGAGTTGATGAAATATCCCGGCGGACGCGCTGAACAGCGCGCTACTCGCGATGGCAGTATTGACGGCAAAACAGCGTTGACTGGGCAAGATGTCGAGCCCTTGATGTTCGCAAAGAAAAACGCGATCGGGCGGGGATGAAACACGTGTACAGCCCACCAGCTGGTTCTACAGGTCGTCTACAATTAAATTTTTTTTAGAGACACCTAAGGTCAAGTTGATGTCGACAGGCCACGGGACCACTCGGGGTTGTTTGAATGGGCCAAAGAAAAGCAGCTCGAATCGGGACCCACACAGGGTCCGGTCCAAATGGGGGTACAAGTTTGTTCTTGAAACGCGTTGGTTTCAGAATTCTCGACACTACCCGTGCCCCCTTGCCGTTTCCCAACCCATCCGCTATTGTGTCTGCTTGGTCAATCGCAAGCAATTTGCGCCACCATCCACTCACTGTCTATCGAAGAAGCCATGTTTCGAAATTACAGACGGCTATGCGTTCAGCGAGATCCGTCTTGAGTAGGGTACAGAACCACTCTGCACCGCCACAGACGATTGTGAAGCTATCAGAATGGGAGACTAATCTGTTCCGATTTCTGCGAAGAGTGGCTGGAAAAGTCAATCAAACGCCCGCGATACAACTTCGCGTTGCGGGAGGGTGGGTCCGCGACAAACTGCTGTCAAGGCCTACTGGTGACATCGACATCGCGATCCGCAACACAACCGGCTATCTCTTCGCAAACCATGTGAGCGAACACGCGAAGAGGGCGACATGTACCCCAACACTTGACGGAAAGCCGCAGCAAGGTTGCGTGGAATATGTACCCGAGGTGTCTGGTATGGCGACCATAGAACCGAATCCTGCAATGTCACGGCATCTGCAGACGGCATCAATTCGTATCGATGGAAATGATCTGGACTTTGTGGAGCTGAGAACGGAGACGTATGCGAAAGGTGTTGATACACGCGTTCCGAAATCTGTGACGCCTGGGACGCCGTATGAAGATGCGCATCGTCGTGATTTTACAATCAATGCGCTGTTCTACAATTTGCATACGGGTACTGTTGAAGACTTGACGGGAAAGGGTCTTGGTGATCTGTGGGAAGGTGTGATTCGTACTCCACTTGCACCGGGGACGACCCTTGAAGAAGATCCGCTGCGAAGTCTTCGGGCCCTGCGATTTGCCTGTTGTCTGAAATTTCGACTGGACGCTTGTCTGGAAAGTGCGTTGTGCGCAGGTGAGGTGCGCAATGGGCTTTGCAGGAAAGTGTCGCGGGAGCGAATTGGGATTGAGATGTTGCAAATCCTGGAGTCGCCAGGTGCTGTGCGAGGGCTGGAGATGTTGGACAAATTTCAGCTTGTTCGATCTGTGTTTTCGGAATCATTTCGTGAGGGAGCGAACGGCGCATACGAGGGAGCAGTGGGAGATGTTCGTCAAGCAATTGAAATTGCGGAGGCAAGCGTCAACGTTTTGTCGGACTCGGAGTTTGAAGGGTTTAGAGAACATGGGCGACTTGTTGTGGTGCTTGCAGCGCTGGGGAGGGATGAATCGCGTTGCTTTACTATGATTCGAGAAGACTTTCGAAGAGGGAAGCGTTTGGAACAAGAGGTATGTTCTGTCGTTATACTGAGCAACCGTTTGGCCGGTCTCGTGGAGGCATGGCGAGAAGCAGTTGATTCGGATGGAGGGCAGGAGAAAGAGAAGGAGGCATGGATCGACATGGCAGAGGTAATCAGAGAGGCTGGGGAAGAATTATGGGTGTGTGTGGTTGTGCTGTGCGCGGTGAGAATGAACGATGGGTACGTTGTGGAAGAGTTGGTGAAGAGTGGAATAAGTGGAAGTATGTGCCGTGAACGTCCTATCGTGAACGGAGGGCGGCTGCGGAAAGAGCTGGGGATAGAACCGGGACCAATGGTTGGAAAGGCTATCCGAGAACTACTCAGAATACAGTTTTGGAACTATCGTGTGGAGAGTCGTGATCGTCGTCTGAAATATGAGGGATGCGATAGAGAAACGAGGGCTGAGTTGTACATGGAGATTCTGCGAGAGAAGCGGTATTTATTTGAGACTAGGCAATTGTAAACATAGACAACTCTTTGTTGAGGACGAGTATACGACGACAACAATAATGTGGTGCTACGCGAACGTGGCTTGGCACTGAAGTGTCCTCATGTAGCAGGTTGGCGGACGCTCGCAGACTCTATGAGCAACTGTAAATTAGCGTCTACATCACAAGGAATGAAGTAACATGGCGTTATTCTGGGATTGCTCCATTCCTTGAAGGAGCGAGGTATTACAGTGGGCACAGTGCTCCGTTGTCACGACGTGGGCGTGGAGGTACAGTGCATTCATGGAAGCGGGTCGAAAGAAATATAAAATTGATGGAAATGACAAATATCAATTCCACTGACCCAGATATTTCCAGGTTTTTCTGAGCAGTCACCGTGATTCGCTGTGCAACGGCAGTTGCACTTGCCCCACGTCGCATAAATGGCCGGCCACGACGCATGGTGGGCACAAAGTGGAAAGCGACTGTGGCTTAATGACGAATGACTTACCCTTTACAGAACTTACAGTTAGTATCTCTACTTATACTCACTCGCCGTCGCTCACGATCGACAAGGAATAAACAAAACAACGCATTCCTTTCACAGGTTATGAGCCCAGACCTATCACTGCGCTTCCCACCCATCCCACATCCCCTTTAATTACGCGCATCCCTCTCGCGAGACCTCACAACAACTGCACTCCGCGCTCAAGACAAGCTCGGCGACACCAAACATCGTCCTCAGTTCGACAAATTCGGCGACACTGTCACACTCAACCCTCTGTTCAAAAAACACTGTTAAATCCTCAACTTCATTCGTACTCGAAAAGTACTGTCTGAATTCATATGTTTGCCTCTTCCCCTCCTGACACTCATCTCCCCAACATTATGCAGCCCCAACCACATTTCCCGATCCAACACAATCTTGAGATTCCGCTGCTCAATAATGACAACTTTGTCCCATGGAAGATTACTGTTGAACACTTTGCTCGTACGTAAGGTGTCTTAGAATACCTCTTCAACCCTCTCCCGCAATCCACTGATCCCACCACTACAGAGCTGCATCAGAACAAGCACACGCAAGCACAACTTCTAGTCCTCTCATCGATATCGCCTGATATACTTCAGAACTTCACTCTGGATGAGCAAAAAGGACCAATCTATACCCTCTACACCAAACTAAGTGAGATTCTAACTCGCACTCACCCGTCCGACTCACCAGCCCAGCTCCGCCACCGTGCACGTGCCATATCTTGGGATCCTAATCAACCCGTAATGGTGTACATCGAAGCCCATCAACAACTCCGTACTTTGATGATCAAATCTGGATACCCGGACACAACTAATGAGCAAACCACAATTAATTTCATCCTCGAGGGTGTTGAGTCACACTCGTTCTGGACTGTCATCCTCCAAGTATTCTCTGCTCATAATTACCTTCATCCGACTAATCCCCTACCTTTAGATCGAATCATTTCGATGATGATCAAACAAGATGAAATCCACAAAAAGCGAAAACCATATCATTCCATACTGCACCTGTGCAGAGCTACCCAAACACATTCACCACCCGTCCGCGTTATTCGCGTGCTAAACACCCGATATCCAAAGCACCTCCCAAGCGCCAATACTAATTCCACCCGAACAACAACATACCGCGCCCGCATAACCATAATGGGCCTTGTTGCAAATACCATGCCCTCTCGTCCCACTCAACCGCAGCATGAAAACTGCTCAAGATGTTCGAGGAATTCCTAAAGTCACCACCCAAGGAAGCTCGACATCAGTTCTATGGCGACAAAAATGCCCTCCAACTACATGTCAATGCATCGAACGCCTCTGAGTTACTTTTTCCCTCCGAGATCCCGACCCATGATGTACGTATTGCACCATCTACCACTTACATATTAGATTCTGAAGCCAACACGACTCATCTAACTGGACCACCTCCGGGAATTCCCCCTCAACCATCCTCCACACATTGTGCAGATTGTAGTGCAATGGCTTGGTCGATTCGACAACGGGCAGCCTTGGCTGTAAGCCGAATCGGCGAGCCACCGCGAGGTGTTCGAGCCCTCCTGTCTCGGTAGTCAGGCTCGGGTCGAGTGTGGTAGAGCAAAGGCGAATCGCCTGCCTTAGTGTGGGTTGTAAGGCCACACAGACGATCCGTCTAGAATCCTGTGGTCACATGGTGAGTCATGGTGGTGCACCGAAAGGATGGTGGTTCACCAACCCTAATAGGGAAGAAGGGAGGACACCAGGCACAAAAGGGGTGAGTGCCCTGTATAAGAAGCAAAAGGGAAGAAGAAAGGGGAGCCCTATAGGATAGGGCGGGCGCTGGTACAGCGATGCATACAGCGATACGCTGGTACAGCAGGAGAGGGGCAGTGGCTCAAGAGCCGGGCACCAGGCACCCGAAGATACCTGATCGAAGGGCACGCGCACCACCGGTGACGCGTGGTATCGGGAAAGGGAAGCTGATCCAGCAGAATAACCAGTCACAGACTGAATCAGTTGAGTGACCAGGGTCGGCGCGGTCCGCGCTATAGCCAAAGACGAAGCAGGCTTCCATGAGACTGCAAGACGATCGTTGGGAGCACATCAATAACCAAGTCCGATTGGTCGGCGGGGGGGGGGGTTTGCTGAACCAGCACGACGGCCAGGGCAGAAAGCTGATACAGCGGGGAATGGGTTCCAGAAGCAGGCCAGACACTATAGCCAAAGTCGAAGCAGGCTGCCATGAGACTGCGAAACGCAAGTTGGGAGTGGCTCGCAACCATACCTCCGGATGGGCACCAGGCGGCCGAAGACACCTGATTGAGGGGCACGCGCACCACCGGTGACGCGTGGTAGGGGCAATGCTGATACAGCGTCCCGACATTGAGAAGCTGAATCAGCGAAAAGGGACACCGGAAGAGTGCCAAGCACCATAGCCAAGGGAGAAGCACACTGAATCAGTAGGCAAAACGCACCCTGGGGGTAGATTGGACACCGAGCTTCCGGCTGGCTTTTACAATCAAAAGACATGGCGATTCGCCTCTAGTTAAATAATAAATTACATGTGGCTGGTAGCCCTAAATGTCCTTGTGGTTGGTGTCCAATAGGTAGGCTAAATACTGATACAGTGGGGTGGTCGAAAAACCCTAAGTGACGGGTGCGCCGGCGGCGCTGGCACACTGTAAATACAGTGTAAACTGTTAGGTGTAGTGTACAATTCAGTGTATCACTGGTGTCACGTGCCACGTGTTCAGTGATTGCACTGCTGTTAGAATAGATAGTCCAAAATAGTTGAGAATTAAAAGAATTGGGTAAAGTGCCCAAAATTGGAGGTGAAACACCTAGCTGTAAGCGCTTCGCCAAGTGGCATTGCACTACACAGATGGCAGAATAAGCTCCACCACTCATCGTGGCTCTGCCTCCATACCTGTGGAACGATAGTTCGGTGACGAAGTAGCTGGTACGAGCTAGTGGACACGCTGTCCTTACGAAACGAAACGAACAGTCCACCCTGTCATACCACGCGGTGGTCTGCCCTGGTGGGGTCGTGTCAATATCCTATTGGATGACCCCGGGTCGGGACTGACCAATAGAAACAGCCTCGCTGTATCTCGCCCAAGTCAAGGGAATGGACCCACTGGGACAATTAAAGACCCCATAAGGGGCAAATTTTAACTAAGCTGACTCAGCTAACTTTACACTGTAACACTAACAGTTGGTGATCTCGCGGGCTTCCGCAGTCGCCATAATCAGGGATCTGATTGGTGCACATAAGGATATTTATTCCTAACTGTCTACCTACCCTAACTGTTTACAGTAACTTAGACTAGTATAAAACGCCTCTGGATTAGCCAGAGTGCTTAACCTTTTAGAGGTAACGTAAACTCACGTGGAATTTACGACTCCACTGAACAGTGTTTGCATTGCTCTATTCCATCCTTCCAGGACGAATTAGCTTTAGCTATACAGCTCGACGGGTTACGTCTTTCGCTCCATCAATACGCACTTCGTGCGTGAGCACCCCCAACCTTCACCCGGCATTACCGGAAGACCTTTCGTGGTATACACGCCATTGGCGGTTGACGCAAGATTCGCTTGCTCTACCACGCTACCGAAGCTCGGGACACCTGTAGGGTGGTTTTGCCGCTTTGCGGATTTTCTACCTACTACATTGGTCTCTCGACCTAGAATCTTACCGACATCTTAGCCGACCGGCGACACACCGAAACCACTCAAGAAGAGTAAACTCGTCGTGAGACGTGAGCTCATTGAACAAGAGTAGAAGTGATGCCATCGGACAAGTCTCCGGAACATTCTGACTCCGAGTCAGACCCCATCGGGGGAGGTTCAACCCAAGAATTCGTCACTGAGGAAGGAGTCTTCCGACTTATGCATGAACATGCAGACAAGATTCTCAATGATAAATTGAAAGAGATGCGCGACGAGATCAGCCAAGCTGTTGAGGACACCCTCGATGATAGACACGGCGATCTCGTCTCAACTCTCGTGGATCACACGATTGATTTGCTTGCACCCAAGCTGAAAGCCATTTGCCACGAAGTGGTAGATGAGAAAGAAGTAGAAGTCTTCTCGGGAACGTGGAAGTCTATCCGTGTGGATTTTCTACAACGGGTTATCCGGCTTGAGAAGAAGGTCACCGACCTACAAAGGAGAAGCTACGCTAGTTCTTCTTCCGATCATCAGCACCAAGGGCTGTGGAATCAACAAGACGGCACTGCCGAGAACAGCGTAGCTGTGGAAGCCGAGAAGCTCGACAAGGTCGTTGACGTCACCAGACGTTTGTCGGATCGAGTGGATTTACTCAGCGAGTCTCTCGCCCGTCCGGTACCAAGTCGAAATCCCAACGTGGGTGACCCAGTCTTTGGGTTTGGTGATACACCTTCGAATCCATTCGAAACAGAAGAAGGACCCCTGGAACCAGGCTTAACTCCTTTAAGAGCCCGCGAACCCGCGTTCGATCGTGTAGTATCCTACCGGTATTACCGGTTACAAGACAAGTCGTCATCGACAGAAGCTCCGAACGGAAAGAGTAGAAGTCTCTACAAGATAACGGAAAAGATCCGGAACTTCAATGCGTCCTTGACGCCGTTCGATGGAACGCAACCCATCGATATACTTCGATTCCTTGCGGAGTACCAAGATGCTTGTGACTCCTGCGGAGTATCAGAAGGAATAGCAACAAAGTTGCTACGTTATTTCCTTGAAGGAGATGCGCAACGATTCATCGCGTCCGAATCTCGGAAAAGGAAGTTGCTAAATCAACTGCACCAGCAGATAACGTGGCCACAGGCCGTCCATGCTTTACTTTCTCGTTATGCAACGGATACAGTTTTGGCTGACGCCTACGACGCGGTCACGCGTATTAAACAAGAACCTCACGAAGATGAGGCAGAATACGCCGATAGACTGCAAGAGGCCGCACTGTTGTGTGCTAATGTTTTCTCTGAGAGAGACTTGGTAAACTATTACCTCAAAGGGCTACGCCCGGGGGTAAAAGACACCGTTAAGGTGACTGTTGGCCGAGACGGCGAAGACTTCCTTGCGGTACGCAATTTGGCTAAAGGACTCGGAGATTCCTTAAGAGCCACCACAGCCGACACGGCTAAGCCCAAGATGTACCCTAGTAGGGAGCTTGCCGAAAGGAAACGCAAAGCGTTATTAGCTACCATGGCTAATGAAGACCTCGGAATGAGGAGAGAAATGTCTACGTCGCAGACGTTACAACCACTGACCGTGGGACCGAACGCGGAGACACCGCCGATGGAGGTACCGCCCCTCACAGAGGAACATGTGAGTCTTGCCGAATCCATGATCCCGAAGGGAGCGGTCAATTGGCGCTGCTCCGGATGCCGGCAACCCGGTCACGTGCTGTACACATGCCCGTACCTCTCCCGTTCCGTGGGAATGTATTTCGCTTTCGCGAACTATGCATACCAGCAAGAGCCGGAACAAGTCATGCGCCGCCAGCAACGGCAATTCGACAAGTTCAAGAAGAAGCAGGTCCCTGCTAAAACAGTTCTCCAACGGCAGAAACCGTTTCCGCGAATGGTCGCGTTTGCCGAGGACGACAACGTCGTTGAACAAACAAATCTGGCTTCCGGATTGCAACGGAGTATTGGTCCTTCTCGTTCGGAAGAAACCGCAGTTGATGCTCTAGCATCTTCAGATGAAACATCCGACACTTCGTCGGAAAACTAACCGGGGGGAGTGAGGTGTCGCGCTCCCGCCAGGGGTGGAACAGCTTCGCTGTGGGGTGGATATCGCACCATCTACACCTCCACAGGGTGGAACGAAGAAACCAAAACGGTTGAACCGTCCTACCCAGACACCAACCGGGGATATCCCTTATCCCCTCCCCTCTCAGCCAAAGGCTGCATGTCTCTTGAAGGCAGCCCACTACGTGGTTTTAGGTTCGATCGGAATTTCCGAGACACTTCTAACGCCCATGCGTATGGTTATGGACACCGGTTCCGGTCCTTCGGTCGTCCAAGAATCAACCTTACCGAAGGGATGGAAGGCCTATGCCGCGCAGACCGGGAATATCCCTCAACTGGCAGACGCCAATGGTAATCCTCTCAGGATAACGGGAAGAATCAAGCTGCTAATACAGCTAGGCCGAAAGCTTCTGGACGCAGAATTCTTTGTAGCCCCTAAGCTGGCAGTACCAGTTATCCTGGGAACAGGTATCATGAACTCGCATGTAGAGGCAATTCGATGCCGCGCTCAGCGCATTGATGTGCATGATGGTGGCTCGATAGCCATACTGCTTATGCAGAATGTGAGTAAAATGAACAACTCTTCTTCTTCTTGCTATATACATGATTCAAGCCCTTCGCAGGGTACTGACTTGGACCACCAGTCCAACAGGATCCGGCTAGCAAGAGAAATCAACCTTCCCCCCATGAGTCAAGTAACCGCATCGGTTGTCTGTGCTGGGGGCGGACTAAGCCTCCTCGAGGCGAAGGGAAAACTTTTCCACCGACAGCGGATCTCAATGCCGAACGGCATTGCCGAAATCATTCCTCGAACAGTCTTCACTGTTATTCTAACGAATTTTGGGTCAGCAGAGAGATACCTCCCGAAGGGGACGGTTGTTGGTATTGCTCGTCGAGCACCCGGCACAGCCGATCGAAAGCTCCCCAGTGAGTTATCCTCTTCCGGTACAGACCGTATCATCAGTCTGACCAACCCGGCGACGGGAACCAAGGAGAAAGAGAATCCGCAATGGCGGGAGGATGTATCCTTGGAACACCTTCAGCAACCGCAGTTGAAGGAGAAAATTATAGCGATGCTATCGCAGCATGAGTCCATGTGGGACGGGTCTCTTGGAGACATTAAAGCAACCGAGCATCGGATCGATGTAATCGAAGGAAGTCGACCTCGTCGACAGCAACCATACCGGATGGGACCCTTGAGAAGGGAGCTAGCAAGTAAGGAGATCATCTCCATGCTAGAGAAAGGGGTCATCGAACCCTCGAATTCTGAGTGGGCTAGCCCAGTTGTCTTGGTACCCAAGAAGGATGGTAAGCTACGCTTTTGCGTTGACTACCGCCGTCTCAACGATATCACAATATCGGACGCTTATCCGTTGCCTCGTATGGACGATTGTATAGACTCCTTAGGAGATGCACGCGTGTTCACCACGCTCGACTGTAACTCGGGCTATTGGCAGATTCCCGTTGCCTCCGAGGATCGGGATAAGACGGCCTTTACGTCGCACCTTGGAACATATCGATTTAAACGATTGCCCTTCGGGCTGAAGAATGCGCCCGCCACGTTCCAACGTGCTATCGATATTATCTTAAGCAGCGTACGCTGGCAAACTTGTCTCATCTATCTTGACGACGTCATCGTCTTCTCACGGAGTGAGGAAGAACACCTTCATCAGGTGGATCAGGTACTCACACTGTTGAGGAAGGCAGGGGTAACCCTAAAACTGGCCAAGTGCCACTTCTTCGAAGCGAAGGTAGATTACCTTGGACATGTGGTTATGCCAGGTAAGCTGGCGGTCGCCCAAACGGCAACGGACGCTATTGCGAAAGCAACTTTTCCGACCACACCTACGCAAATGCGTTCTTTCCTCGGGAGCTGCGGGGTCTTCCGCCGTTTCGTGAAGGGGTACGCGGATATCTCCCACCCCCTCAACGCGATGTTGACTAAGGAAAACCTACCGAGCTTCGGTTCAATGCCTCCAACAGAGGAACAACGCCACGCGTTTGAACAACTCAAGGAATCCTTGGTGCAACCACCAATATTGGCTCTGCCAAGAGTGGGTAAACCCTACATCGTAGACACGGACGCTTCTGCGTATCAGATAGGGTGTGCGCTGTTGCAACAGCAGGATGACGACGACTATCGTCCTGTAGGATACTGGTCGCGGACCTTAACCAAACCCGAACGGGGATATTCTCCGACAGAGCGCGAGTGTCTCGCTGTAGTATGGGCAGTCACTACCCTCAGACCATACCTTGAGCAAACAAAGTTTGTGGTACGATCCGATCATAACGCGTTGCGTTGGCTGATGAACATCACCGACCCATCCGGGCGCCTTTGCCGTTGGCGACTCCGCCTTTCAGAGTTTGACTACACCATAGTCTATCGCCCCGGTAGGGTTCACCAAGTACCAGACGCGTTATCGCGTGTTGAAACAGAAGGGTTAGACCCACATCCGGTGGATGACGAAATTCCCACACTCTTCGCGTATGATCTTACCCAGGAAGTACCTGTTACAGAAGAGATGAACCCTTGGTTCTTTGATGTGCTCATCGCGCGGAATTACACTGACAAATCCCTAACGGGAATAAACCCAGCTGTCCTAACGACACACCCTCAGACAGAGGGTTCCGAACCGATAACACTCAACGAGTGGATTGAGGAGCAACGCTCTGATGACTTTTGTCAACAAGTATTGACAAGTCAGAAGTCTGACACTGTCTTCTTCGAAGATGACAAAGGTGTCTTGCGACGTAAATCCACCCTTGACAATTCCCACCAAGTGGTGGTACCAAGAACACTCAGGCCCCGCCTGTTGAAGATGTGTCATCACGACGTACTCGCGGGTCACCCCGGACAAAACCGTATGTATGAGACTATGCGTCTCTCGTATTATTGGCCTGCCATGGCCGCGGATATAACCGCTACGGTTGAACGTTGTCAGGCTTGCGCCAAGAACCGCCTCAAGTTGCGTAGACACGCAAACACATTGAAACTATTCCCAGCTTCAGCACCGCTGGAAGAAGTCTCTATAGACTTATTAGGCCCGTTGCCTAAAACAAAGAAGGGTAACCTTCACCTTTTAGTAATTACCTGTCGCTTCACGAAGCTTACTCAGGTTGTACCATTACGCAGTATCACTGCTTACCATGTGGCTGTTGCCTTTTGCACCCACTGGGTTTTCAAGTACGGTCCCCCTAGGACGTTGCTTTCCGATAATGGACCTCAGTTTGCTTCCAAACTTTTTCAGGCTGTTTGCCTGCAACTTGGAACAAAGAACTTGTTCACAACAACCTACCACCCTCAGACCAACGGTCAGGTAGAACGGTATAACCGTACGTTGTTGAACATGTTACGCAACTACGTAAATGAGAACCAGAATGACTGGGATGTATACGCACCAGCGTTGACTTACGCGTATAATACGCACGTGCATCGCACGACAGGGACGACACCCTTTGACCTTATCCTAAGTCGACCCCCACCACCTTACTCCCTTCATCACTCGACGAGATCTCGGCAAAAACCGGACGCTTTCTTGAAACAGGATTTCCTGCAGCGGATTGCTCACGCGATTGAGAAGTCCGGTCAAAGGCTACAAGCCACGCAAGCGCGTTATAAACGGGACTTTGACCGAAGGATCCGGAAGACCAAACGACTCCTCCAGGAGGGCGACTACGTCTACCTTGACAACCCCGAAGTACGGGAACGAAACAAGTTGACGCCACTGGCGCAAGGACCTTTTAAGGTTGCTAAAGCCGGTAGGCGTACCGTCCATATTGAACGTGATGGACTTGTCGAACAAGTTAGCCACGACCGCGTGACGTATGCGCCACAACCTGAACAGGAAATACCGCACTCACGGTTAACTTCTAACGGAGCACCCGTACCTGCGGCAAGAACCGACGATCAAGCCGCCAACACGGTGCCGACTATGGCGGAAGAACGACTACGTCGCGAGACATCAGGTCCGCAGCGCGTACCTCTTCACACCGGACAACCCCCAGGTCACCCTGTAACCAAGCCTTTGTCATCCCGCCCCGCGGTTGAAGGTAATTCCGTAACTAACACACCGAGTATCGGTCCGAGACGAACCGTCTTTGAGGAGGGGGCCCAGGCTGACATACGTCGTAATAACAATGCTGCTTCACAGCCAATGCCCACTCAAATTGACCTCGCCGAGGATGAAACTCTTGACACAATGCAGGAACCTGCTTCCCAAGACGCCAACAAGACGTTCTCCCGGCTACGCCGATCAACCCATAAGGCACCAACCGGAACAAGTCCGAAGAAGAATAGTCGCTCTCGTCGACAAACAAGAATAAGCCGACCACACGGCATGGAAATATCCCAAGAAGCCACTTCGGCTGAGCCGATAAACCCTGCGGGTGACACGGCCAACACCGGAAGCAGACGACGCTCGTCGAGCCAAGAGGTTATACCCGAACCGGGAACTGTCTCCCACAACCTGGGACCACCTGAGGAACAGGAATTCGCCATAGACGACTTGATCGATTATGTCGTCGACGACGATCAGGAGGAATGGTTCCTCGTGAAGTGGTACGGGTATCGTGACCCTACGTGGACGCAACGGCACAACGTGCCAGACGAGCAAATATCTCGGTACTTCCGGAAAGTTGACCGCCAAGCGGGTAAGAAAACGTCTAAACGACGAACGGCCAAAAGGCGTGGTAAGTAGAACGGCAGAGCTGCCCCACAGCGAAGCTGTTGTACGCAAGAGCGTCAGTAGGAACGGCTAGTGATCGCGGCGTCACCGCTAATGACCACAAGGTTGAGCCGGTAAGACCCCACGAACAGCACCCGTCGGGTTGGCCAAATAACAAAAACCGCGAGCGGTAGAAATATGAAGCCAATCGGCGGACGAAAAATTCCATAAAAACAACAAAAACATTCCAAATTTTAATGGGAGACATGACAAAGCCGCACACGGCGCATGGATGAACGATCTAACATGAGAGTGAAACGCAAATGCGTATAAGAAGGTAAACCCGGTTACGGAAGTAAGACGTCTAACGTCGGAAGTTGTCGGAGGGACGGGGGCGCTGATGCGAAGGGTAGGAAGAGGTTGGCCTCAATGACCGGTTGGTCGGATGTTGAGCCGTAGAACGACGAGTGTCGCGAGGACGAATGCGTCCAGCATCCCGACGGGAAGTGGTTAAACGAGCCGGTGGGCGATGATGAGGCACAGCAGGGACTGAAGGAACCGATACCGTCGGAGAATTAGTGACCACCTCATCGGACATATCCGGAGACACCTCCCTCACGGGATCCCGTGCTTCGATGCGCTGAAGCAACGGCGGAGTCGTGTTAACTGGAGAAGCGCGCCGGGGGCGGACATTTCGACCATCGTCGCGCTCAGCGGGAGAACGATCCCGACGACGACCGGATATCCCTCCTCGAGGTTGAATACTAGCTGGAGTCTCCAGGGCGTGTGTCGTATCCCTACCCCGCTCATGCGGTATGCGCCTACGCGCTAAGCGCAATTCTTCCTCAAGCTCTCGGACTCTTGTCACTAGTTCATCGAACGTCTTCTGCCTCGCAGTTAAGTCCTTTTCCAATTTTGACACCTTCTCTTCCGCTAAGCGGCGACCTGTACGCTCTGCGCGATAGCGCGTTACTGCAGCATCCCGTCGCTCGCGACTTTCCTTGTACCGAGTACCCAACGTGACACACGTTAACGCCAAAGTATCCAACGCATTGCGAACGGGGTAACCGTCATCCCGTGGATGAAACACCGACGAAAGTTGGCCATCACCAAGACTATCCGCCAATTGGCGCACATTCGTAACCGATAATAACTGCGCCGCAGACAAACTGGATCCAAGAACATCCGCGCGAGCGGTAGCACGACCGACCGTACCGTCATCCTCGAGTGACTGACCGGATTGACGGTCTGGTGACAGAAACGGCGCTGCCGTAGAAGCCGGAAGACCCGGACGGGTAGAGCGAGAAAGATCCAGTGGGGCTGGTGGAGGGACAACTGCCGGGGGTTCCATCGCTTCGTAAGAAGCTGGCTCTACAGGAGCAGTTGGATGAGGAGAGACGCCGGAATCGGCTGGACGATAATGACCAGCAGGTGTCGAACGCCCAGGGCGTGGAACGTGCATCTCCCGTTCGGGTTTGTACATGTAGTCCTCCAAATCTCCGTCGGAGTAACTTGGCGGGTCGACCGTAAGATAGCCGTCCTCGGCAAATTCACCGTCCCGACGAAACGGAGGAGTCTCAACCACAGTCCCGTCCCGGGTAGTATACGCCGCGGCCTTCGCCGGTTTGAAGGGCAAACTCGGATGCGAGTAAAGGAAGATCTTCTCGGGCGCAACGCCTTCGATTGTACAAGCAATCTCCTCTATACCATCGGTGGTCTTGTAAGAAGCCTCGAGGAGGTCGATGATAACCTTCACATCTACGCTACGCGTCTTCGGTACAACCGGTGATAACGGCATCTCATGGAATGTCTTCCACGTCGTGATAGCCGACTCTGCCAAGTGTTTGGCCAATACCGGGAGGAACCCTCTAGTCTCTACGAGACGAGCCAATTCCAAACCAATCATGAGCTCTCGCTCTAACAGGACATAGTCCAAAAACCGAGGCTTCACCCAAGGACGGGGATCCGCCTCTACCACACTGTGGAAATACAGCATCGCTGGTGTATCCCCAATGGGCAAACACAAGGGCGGTGAGTTCTCGCCTTCCCATCGGGAATCTTCCAACGTCGAATTCAGCTCTGCTGTAGGTACCACCAAGTTCGCAGTGCGATGGTCTATGCTCCGATTAGCTCGGTAACCGAACACTCGGTAGTCAAGTGACGACACTTGCAAACCGGTAGTCCGGGTTAGGTGACGCGCGTGTACACGCATGTGATGTTCCAACATACCGGTATCCGGGCGGGGCGGATACGCAAACCATCTTGACCTAACGATAGGTAAGTCGGGGACGCTCCCTTGATCCGAGTGTGACTCGAACAATCGACGGTTCATCCGCTCAACGTACAAGGCATCGCCTGGGTGGAGAAGAAAGGTGCGGTCGCACAGCAACGTGTGTGGTACACGGAAATGTCGCATCGGCCGACACGACGGCAATTGGGCATAAGCCGACCAGCTGTTATGCAGCGCATGGGTATCACGGTGTTTAACACCTGCCATGAGACGGAGGTCTCGACGTAAGTCGGTAACGTCCTCGCTTAAAAACTCCCGTAGGGGCAGGCGCGCAAAAGGGTAATACTCCCACGGAGCTCTCAAATACCTTGAAAAAGGCAACTCATGTGAGTCAAAGACCATGAGCTCCGAAGCATTCGAAGGATAAAATTCGCCTTCGCGACGCCAATCGGCGGAAGGAGCCGGAACCCGCTTGGGCGATGAATAAGTCGGCGCAGCCGTAACAGCAGGAGCTGGTTTTTGGTACGGATCTACCAACTGACCTTGTCTTCCTTGCGGTTGCACCGTCTCATATCCACCGGACCCATACGCGGCTCGCGTCGAATTGCTGGCAACCAGCCCGCGACCCGCTTCTTCGGCCGCCTTGCGGTTTCGCGCATCGATGATGAATTGCCGATTACGGCTGTATAAGTCCTCGTAAGGATTCTTGGACTTAACCGGCTCAGCCGTAACGGGATTCCGTGTGGACGAGCGAGGGTTCGCATAAGGATCCGGATACTCCGATGGACGGGGAACGATGGAACGGCCTGTGACGGCAGGAGCGGCAGAAGTCGCGGGGGTCGAACTGGGCTGCGAAGCCGCAGCAGCGTCAACGATAATTTCTGCCGGTTCCGGCGTGCGGCGCGAAGGCTGGGGAGTCCCTTGCTTGTCCGATGGCGGTGAACGCGGGGTATCCCGTTGAACTTCAACTTCTTCTACCTCAGGATGAGGGTCGCTTGGGGGCGGAACTACCGAAGGCAGCACAACCGGTTTACCGGGATTGTCTTTACGAGGCGTAACCTCAGGTGAGGGACTCGGCGGACGGTGAGCGGCCGAAGGTGTCTTCGCCTGTTCTTGACCAGTCCCTGTAGAGGGTTTAGCCTGCGAACCGGAATCCGGTGGTTGAGAAGAAGAAGCTGGAACGCCAGCAGCGGAAGCGGAAGGGTTAGTTGTCGGCGTCGCCGGGGTTGGAGTCGAAGGTGCGCGCGACGCCTGATGGCGGGTGGTTTGACGGCGGGAAGCCGCCCGCGTAGAACGTGTTGGCATGTTGCCTGTCGGGCTGTTAATGCGATCGACCATGCTGAGTAACAGCAGTCCTTAAATACTCCACTGGAGTCAGAAGCAACGCAACAGACAAGTCGTACGGTCGCCACAGGCGTGAGGTCTTGCTTGAATCCCGAAGGGACGCCGCGGAAGAACGCAAGGCGGGTATTACCCTTAACGCAAGAAAAATCGCGTATCACGCGCGCAAACCTCAGCGAGGCACAAGACTTGAATCGCCAGGCGAGATCGCTTCGCAAACCGGCAGGACCGGAGGGAGAACAAGGTTGGACAACACGGCAAAGCCGGTGAAAGGACGCAAACCTGAAAGGTCGTTACTCAGATGATGAGCGACGCTCGGGAGTGGAACCGTGTGCACGGGTAAATATCAGCCAAATTTTGGCGGTCAAAATTTTTATCCGGTTGGCCGGCCACGGCGGTGGAAATAATTTGGGAATTTAAAATCAGTAGATTTTTGGAATTGTCGGGACGACAATTGGCTTAGGAGGGGGCGATGTCATACCACGCGGTGGTCTGCCCTGGTGGGGTCGTGTCAACATCCTATTGGATGACCCCGGGTCGGGACTGACCAATAGAAACAGCCTCGCTGTATCTCGCCCAAGTCAAGGGAATGGACCCACTGGGACAATTAAAGACCCCACAAGGGGCAAATTTTAACTAAGCTGACTCAGCTAACTTTACACTGTAACACTAACAGTTGGTGATCTCGCGGGCTTCCGCAGTCGCCATAATCAGGGATCTGATTGGTGCACATAAGGATATTTATTCCTAACTGTCTACCTACCCTAACTGTTTACAGTAACTTAGACTAGTATAAAACGCCTCTGGATTAGCCAGAGTGCTTAACCTTTTAGAGGTAACGTAAACTCACGTGGAATTTACGACTCCACTGAACAGTGTTTGCATTGCTCTATTCCATCCTTCCAGGACGAATTAGCTTTAGCTATACAGCTCGACGGGTTACGTCTTTCGCTCCATCAATACGCACTTCGTGCGTGAGCACCCCCAACCTTCACCCGGCATTACCGGAAGACCTTTCGTGGTATACACGCCATTGGCGGTTGACGCAAGATTCGCTTGCTCTACCACGCTACCGAAGCTCGGGACACCTGTAGGGTGGTTTTGCCGCTTTGCGGATTTTCTACCTACTACA
>JALQPE010003004.1:0-21288 GCA_030407315.1 Asparagopsis taxiformis | reverse complement strand
GGCGACATGTACCCCAACACTTGACGGAAAGCCGCAGCAAGGTTGCGTGGAATATGTACCCGAGTGTCTGGTATGGCGACCATAGAACCGAATCCTGCAATGTCACGGCATCTGCAGACGGCATCATTCGTATCGATGGAAATGATCTGGACTTTGTGGAGCTGAGAACGGAGACGTATGCGAAAGGTATTGATACACGCGTTCCGAAATCTGTGACGCCTGGGACGCCGTATGAAGATGCGCATCGTCGTGATTTTACAATCAATGCGCTGTCTACAATTTGCATACGGGTACTGTTGAAGACTTGACGGGAAAGGGTCTTGGTGATCTGTGGGAAGGTGTGATTCGTACTCCACTTGCACCGGGGACGACCCTTGAAGAAGATCCGCTGCGAAGTCTTCGGGCCCTGCGATTTGCCTGTGTCTGAAATTCGACTGGACGCTTGTCTGGAAAGTGCGTTGTGCGCAGGTGAGGTGCGCAATGGGCTTTGCAGGAAAGTGTCGCGGGAGCGAATTGGGATTGAGATGTTGCAAATCCTGGAGTCGCCAGGTTGCTGTGCGAGGGCTGGAGATGTGGGACAAATTTCAGCTTGTTCGATTCTGTGTTTTCGGAATCATTTTCCGTGAGGAGCGCGGCGCATACGAGGGAGCAGTGGGAGATGTTCGTCAAGCAATTGAAATTGCGGAGGCAAGCGGTCAACGTGTTGTCGGACTCGGAGTTTGAAGGGTTTAGAGAACATGGGCGACTGTTGTGGTGCTGCTTGCAGCGCTGGGGAGGATGAATCGCGTTGCTTTACTATGATTCGAGAAGACTTTCGAAGAGGGAAGCGTTTGGACCAAGAGGTATGTTCTGTCGTTATACTGAGCAACCGTTTGGCCGGTCTCGTGGAGGCATGGCGAGAAGCAGTTGATTCGGATGGAGGGCAGGAGAAGAGAAGGAGGCAATGGATCGACATGGCAGAGGTAATCAGAGAGGCTGGGGAAGAATTATGGGTGTTGTGGTTGTGCTGTGCGCGGTGAGAATGAACGATGGGTACGTTGTGGAAGAGTTGGTGAAGAGTGGAGAATAAGTGGAAGTATGTGCCGTGAACGTCCTATCGTGAACGGAGGGCGGCTGCGGAAAGAGCTGGGGATAGAACCGGGACCAATGGTTGGAAAGGGCTATCCGAGAACTACTCAGAATTACAGTTTGGAACTATCGTGTGGAGAGTCGTGATCGTCGTCTGAAAATGAGGGATGCGATAGAGAAACGAGGGCTGAGTTGTACATGGAGATTCTGCGAGAGAAGCGGTATTTATTTGAGACTAGGCAATTGTAAACATAGACAACTCTTTGTTGAGGACGAGTATACGACGACAACAATAATGTGTGCTACGCGAACGTGGCTTGGCACTGAAGTGTCCTCATGTAGCAGTTGGCGGACGCTCGCAGACTCTATGAGGCAACTGTAAATTAGCGTCTACATCACAAGGAAATGAAGTAACATGGCGTTATTCTGGATTGCTCCATTCCTTGAAGGAGCGAGGGTATTACAGTGGGCACAGTGCTCCGTTGTCACGACGTGGGCGTGGAGGTACAGTGCATTCATGGAAGCGGGTCGAAAGAAATATAAAATTGATGAAAATGACAAATATCAATTCCACTGACCCAGATATTTCCAGGTTTTTCTGAGCAGTCACCGTGATTCGCTGTGCAACGGCAGTTGCACTTGCCCCACGTCGCATAAATGGCCGGCCACGACGCATGGTGGGCACAAAGTGGAAGCGACTGTGGGCTTAATGACGAATGACTTACCCTTTACAGAACTTACAGTTAGTATCTCTACTTATACTCACTCGCCGTCGCTCACGATCGACAAGGAAAAACAAAAACAACGCATTCCTTTCACAGGTTATGAGCCCAGACCTATCACTGGCGCTTCCCACCCATCCCACATCCCCTTTAATTACGCGCAATCCTCTCGCGAGACCTCACCAACAACACGCTGCACTCCGCGCTCAAGACAAGCTCGGCGACACCAAACATCGTCCTCAGTTCGACAAATTCGGCGACACTGTCACACTCAACCCTCTGTTCAAAAAACACTGTTAAATCCTCAACTTCATTCGTACTCGAAAAGTACTGTCTGAATTCATATGTTTGCCTCTTCCCCTCCTGACACTTCTCCCCAACATTATGCAGCCCCACCACATTTCCCGATCCAACACAATCTTGAGATTCCGCTGCTCAATAATGACAACTTTGTCCCATGGAAGATTACTGTTGAACCACTTTTGCTCGTACGTAAGGTGTCTTAGAATACCTCTTCAACCCTCTCCCGCAATCCACTGATCCACCACTACAGAGCTGCATCAGAACAAGCACACGCAAGCACAACTTCTAGTCCTCTCATCGATATCGCCTGATATACTTCAGAACTTCACTCTGGATGAGCAAAAAGGACCAATCTATACCCTCTACACCAAACTAAGTGAGATTCTAACTCGCACTCACCCGTCCGACTCACCAGCCCAGCTCCGCCACCGTGCACGTGCCATATCTTGGGATCCTAATCACCCGTAATGGTGTACATCGAAGCCCATCAACAACTCCGTACTTTGATGATCAAATCTGGATACCCGGACACAACTAATGAGCAAACCACAATTAATTTCATCCTCGAGGGTGTTGAGTCACACTCGTTCTGGACTGTCATCCTCCAAGTATTCTCTGCTCATAATTACCTTCATCCGACTAATCCCTACCTTTAGATCGAATCATTTCGATGATGATCAAACAAGATGAAATCCACAAAAAACGAAAAACCATATCATTCCATACTGCACCTGTGCAGAGCTACCCAAACACATTCACCACCCGTCCGCGTTATTCGCGTGCTAAACACCCGATATCCAAGCACCTCCCAAGCGCCAATACTAATTCCCCCGAACAACAACATACCGCGCCCGCAATAACCATAATGGGCCTTGTTGCAAATACCATGCCCTCTCGTCCCACTCAACCGCAGCATGAAAACTGCTCAATGTTCGAGGAATTCCTAAAGTCACCCCCCGGAAGCTCGACATCAGTTCTATGGCGACAAAAATGCCCTCCAACTACATGTCAATGCATCGAACGCCTCTGAGTTACTTTTTCCCTCCGAGATCCCGACCCATGATGTACGTATTGCACCATCTACCAACTACATATTAGATTCTGAAGCCAACACGACTCATCTAACTGGACCACCTCCGGGAATTCCCCCTCACCATCCTCCACACATTGTGCAGATTGTAGTGCAATGCTTGGTCGATTCGACAACGGGCAGCCTTGGCTGTAAGCCGAATCGGCGAGCCACCGCGAGGTGTTTCGAGCCCCTCCTGTCTCGGTAGTCAGGCTCGGGTCGAGTTTGGTAGAGCAAAGGCGAATCGCCTGCCTTAGTGTGGGTTGTAAGGCCACACAGACGATCCGTCTAGAATCCTGTGGTCACATGGTGAGTCATGGTGGTGCACCGAAAGGATGGTGGTTCACCAACCCTAATAGGGAAGAAGGAGGACACCAGGCACAAAAGGGTGAGTGCCCTGTATAAGAAGCAAAAGGGAAGAAGAAAGGGGAGCCTATAGGATAGGGCGGCGCTGGTACAGCGATGCATACAGCGATACGCTGGTACAGACATGAGAGGGGCAGTGGCTCAAGAGCCGGGCACCAGGCACCCGAAGATACCGATGATCGAAGGGCCGCCACCACCGGTGACGCGTGGTATCGGGGAAAGGGAAGCTGATCCAGCAGAATAACCAGTCACAGACTGAATCAGTTGAGTGACCAGGGTCGGCGCGGTCCGCGCTATAGCCAAAGACGAAGCAGGCTTCCATGAGACTGCAAGACGATCGTTGGGAGCAACATCAATAACCAAGTCCGATTGGTCGGCGGGGGGGGGGTTTGCTGAACCAGCAACGACGGCCAGGGCAGAAAGCTGATACAGCGGGGAATGGGTTCCAGAAGCAGGCCAGACACTATAGCCAAAGTCGAAGCAGGCTGCCATGAGACTGCGAAACGCAAGTTGGGAGTGGCTCGCAACCATACCTCCGGATGGGCACCAGGCGGCCGAAGACACCTGATTGAGGGGCACGCGCACCACCGGTGACGCGTGGTAGGGGCAATGCTGATACAGCGTCCGACATTGAGAAGCTGAATCAGCGAAAAGGGACACCGGAAGAGTGCCAAGCACCATAGCCAAGGGAGAAGCACACTGAATCAGTAGGCAAAACGCACCCTGGGGGTAGATTGGACACCGAGCTTCCGGCTGGCTTTTACAATCAAAAGACATGGCGATTCGCCTCTAGTTAAATAATAAATTACATGTGGCTGGTAGCCCTAAATGTCCTTGTGGTTGGTCCAATAGGTAGGCTAAAT
This sequence comes from Asparagopsis taxiformis, assembly GCA_030407315.1. Lineage (NCBI taxonomy): Eukaryota > Rhodophyta > Florideophyceae > Bonnemaisoniales > Bonnemaisoniaceae > Asparagopsis > Asparagopsis taxiformis. Next base: position 16,897 of record JALQPE010003004.1, on the reverse strand, counting down.
ACTGATACGTGTGGGTGGTCGAAAAACCCTAAGTGACGGGTGCGCCGGCGCGCCTGGCACACTGTAAATACAGTGTAAACTGTTAGGTGTAGTGTACAATTCAGTGTATCACTGGTGTCCACGTGCCACGTGTTCAGTGATTCACTGCTGTTAGAATAGATAGTCCAAATGTTGAGAATTAAAAAAGCGTTGGGTAAAGTGGCCCAAAATTTGGAGGTGAAACACCTAGCCGGTAACGCTTCGCCAATGGCATTTGGTTCACTCACAGATGGGCAGAATAAGCTCCACCACTCATCGTGGCTCTTGCCTCCATAACTGTGGAACGATAGTTCGGTGACGAGTAGCTGGTACGAGCTAGTGGACACGCTGTCCTTCCGAACAAACGAACAGTCCCACACCTGTCATACCACGCGGTGGTCTGCCCTGGTGGGGTCGTGTCAACATCCTATTGGATGACCCCGGGTCGGGACTGACCAATAGAAACAGCCTCGCTGTATCTCGCCCAAGTCAAGGGAATGGACCCACTGGGACAATTAAAGACCCCACAAGGGGCAAATTTTAACTAAGCTGACTCAGCTAACTTTACACTGTAACACTAACAGTTGGTGATCTCGCGGGCTTCCGCAGTCGCCATAATCAGGGATCTGATTGGTGCACATAAGGATATTTATTCCTAACTGTCTACCTACCCTAACTGTTTACAGTAACTTAGACTAGTATAAAACGCCTCTGGATTAGCCAGAGTGCTTAACCTTTTAGAGGTAACGTAAACTCACGTGGAATTTACGACTCCACTGAACAGTGTTTGCATTGCTCTATTCCATCCTTCCAGGACGAATTAGCTTTAGCTATACAGCTCGACGGGTTACGTCTTTCGCTCCATCAATACGCACTTCGTGCGTGAGCACCCCCAACCTTCACCCGGCATTACCGGAAGACCTTTCGTGGTATACACGCCATTGGCGGTTGACGCAAGATTCGCTTGCTCTACCACGCTACCGAAGCTCGGGACACCTGTAGGGTGGTTTTGCCGCTTTGCGGATTTTCTACCTACTACATTGGTCTCTCGACCTAGAATCTTACCGACATCTTAGCCGACCGGCGACACACCGAAACCACTCAAGAAGAGTAAACTCGTCGTGAGACGTGAGCTCATTGAACAAGAGTAGAAGTGATGCCATCGGACAAGTCTCCGGAACATTCTGACTCCGAGTCAGGCCCTATCGGGGGAGGTTCAAACGAAGAATTCGTCACTGAGGAAGGAGTCTTCCGACTTATGCATGAACATGCAGACAAGATTCTCAATGATAAATTGAAAGAGATGCGCGACGAGATCAGCCAAGCTGTTGAGGACACCCTCGATGATAGACACGGCGATCTCGTCTCAACTCTCGTGGATCACACGATTGATTTGCTTGCACCCAAGCTGAAAGCCATTTGCCACGAAGTGGTAGATGAGAAAGAAGTAGAAGTCTTCTCGGGAACGTGGAAGTCTATCCGTGTGGATTTTCTACAACGGGTTATCCGGCTTGAGAAGAAGGTCACCGACCTACAAAGGAGAAGCTACGCTAGTTCTTCTTCTTCCGATCATCAGCACCAAGGGCTGTGGAATCAACAAGACGGCACTGCCGAGAACAGCGTAGCTGTGGAAGCCGAGAAGCTCGACAAGGTCGTTGACGTCACCAGACGTTTGTCGGATCGAGTGGATTTACTCAGCGAGTCTCTCGCCCGTCCGCCGGTACCAAGTCGAAATCCCAACGTGGTGACCCAGTCTTTGGGTTTGGTGATACACCTTCGAATCCATTCGAAACAGAAGAAGGACCCCTGGAACCAGGCTTAACTCCTTTAAGAGCCCGCGAACCCGCGTTCGATCGTGTAGTATCCTACCGGTATTACCGGTTACAAGACAAGTCGTCATCGACAGAAGCTCCGAACGGAAAGAGTAGAAGTCTCTACAAGATAACGGAAAAGATCCGGAACTTCAATGCGTCCTTGACGCCGTTCGATGGAACGCAACCCATCGATATACTTCGATTCCTTGCGGAGTACCAAGATGCTTGTGACTCCTGCGGAGTATCAGAAGGAATAGCAACAAAGTTGCTACGTTATTTCCTTGAAGGAGATGCGCAACGATTCATCGCGTCCGAATCTCGGAAAAGGAAGTTGCTAAATCAACTGCACCAGCAGATAACGTGGCCACAGGCCGTCCATGCTTTACTTTCTCGTTATGCAACGGATACAGTTTTGGCTGACGCCTACGACGCGGTCACGCGTATTAAACAAGAACCTCACGAAGATGAGGCAGAATACGCCGATAGACTGCAAGAGGCCGCACTGTTGTGTGCTAATGTTTTCTCTGAGAGAGACTTGGTAAACTATTACCTCAAAGGGCTACGCCCGGGGGTAAAACACCGTTAAGGTGACTGTTGGCCGAGACGGCGAAGACTTCCTTGCGGTACGCAATTTGGCTAAAGGACTCGGAGATTCCTTAAGAGCCACCACAGCCGACACGGCTAAGCCCAAGATGTACCCTAGTAGGGAGCTTGCCGAAAGGAAACGCAAAGCGTTATTAGCTACCATGGCTAATGAAGACCTCGGAATGAGGAGAGAAATGTCTACGTCGCAGACGTTACAACCACTGACCGTGGGACCGAACGCGGAGACACCGCCGATGGAGGTACCGCCCCTCACAGAGGAACATGTGAGTCTTGCCGAATCCATGATCCCGAAGGGAGCGGTCAATTGGCGCTGCTCCGGATGCCGGCAACCCGGTCACGTGCTGTACACATGCCCGTACCTCTCCCGTTCCGTGGGAATGTATTTCGCTTTCGCGAACTATGCATGCATACCAGCAAGCCGGAACAAGTCATGCGCCGCCAGCAACGGCAATTCGACAAGTTCAAGAAGAAGCAGGTCCCTGCTAAAACAGTTCTCCAACGGCAGAAACCGTTTCCGCGAATGGTCGCGTTTGCCGAGGACGACAACGTCGTTGAACAAACAAATCTGGCTTCCGGATTGCAACGGAGTATTGGTCCTTCTCGTTCGGAAGAAACCGCAGTTGATGCTCTAGCATCTTCAGATGAAACATCCGACACTTCGTCGGAAAACTAACCGGGGGAGTGAGTGAGGTGTCGCGCTCCCGCCAGGGGGTGGAACAGCTTCGCTGTGGGGTGGATATCGCACCATCTACACCTCCACAGGGTGGAACGAAGAAACCAAAACGGTTGAACCGTCCTACCCAGACACCAACCGGGGATATCCCTTATCCCCTCCCCTCTCAGCCAAAGGCTGCATGTCTCTTGAAGGCAGCCCACTACGTGGTTTTAGGTTCGATCGGAATTTCCGAGACACTTCTAACGCCCATGCGTATGGTTATGGACACCGGTTCCGGTCCTTCGGTCGTCCAAGAATCAACCTTACCGAAGGGATGGAAGGCCTATGCCGCGCAGACCGGGAATATCCCTCAACTGGCAGACGCCAATGGTAATCCTCTCAGGATAACGGGAAGAATCAAGCTGCTAATACAGCTAGGCCGAAAGCTTCTGGACGCAGAATTCTTTGTAGCCCCTAAGCTGGCAGTACCAGTTATCCTGGGAACAGGTATCATGAACTCGCATGTAGAGGCAATTCGATGCCGCGCTCAGCGCATTGATGTGCATGATGGTGGCTCGATAGCCATACTGCTTATGCAGAATGTGAGTAAAATGAACAACTCTTCTTCTTCTTGCTATATACATGATTCAAGCCCTTCGCAGGGTACTGACTTGGACCACCAGTCCAACAGGATCCGGCTAGCAAGAGAAATCACCCTTCCCCCCATGAGTCAAGTAACCGCATCGGTTGTCTGTGCTGGGGGCGGACTAAGCCTCCTCGAGGCGAAGGGAAAACTTTCCACCGACAGCGGATCTCAATGCCAAGCCGGCATTGCCGAAATCATTCCTCGAACAGTCTTCACTGTTATTCTAACGAATTTTGGGTCAGCAGAGAGATACCTCCCGAAGGGGACGGTTGTTGGTATTGCTCGTCGAGCACCCGGCACAGCCGATCGAAAGCTCCCCAGTGAGTTATCCTCTTCCGGTACAGACCGTATCATCAGTCTGACCAACCCGGCGACGGGAACCAAGGAGAAAGAGAATCCGCAATGGCGGGAGGATGTATCCTTGGAACACCTTCAGCAACCGCAGTTGAAGGAGAAAATTATAGCGATGCTATCGCAGCATGAGTCCATGTGGGACGGGTCTCTTGGAGACATTAAAGCAACCGAGCATCGGATCGATGTAATCGAAGGAAGTCGACCTCGTCGACAGCAACCATACCGGATGGGACCCTTGAGAAGGGAGCTAGCAAGTAAGGAGATCATCTCCATGCTAGAGAAAGGGGTCATCGAACCCTCGAATTCTGAGTGGGCTAGCCCAGTTGTCTTGGTACCCAAGAAGGATGGTAAGCTACGCTTTGCGTTGACTACCGCCGTCTCAACGACATCACCATATCGGACGCTTATCCGTTGCCTCGTATGGACGATTGTATAGACTCCTTAGGAGATGCACGCGTGTTCACCACGCTCGACTGTAACTCGGGCTATTGGCAGATTCCCGTTGCCTCCGAGGATCGGGATAAGACGGCCTTTACGTCGCACCTTGGAACATATCGATTTAAACGATTGCCCTTCGGGCTGAAGAATGCGCCCGCCACGTTCCAACGTGCTATCGATATTATCTTAAGCAGCGTACGCTGGCAAACTTGTCTCATCTATCTTGACGACGTCATCGTCTTCTCACGGAGTGAGGAAGAACACCTTCATCAGGTGGATCAGGTACTCACACTGTTGAGGAAGGCAGGGGTAACCCTAAAACTGGCCAAGTGCCACTTCTTCGAAGCGAAGGTAGATTACCTTGGACATGTGGTTATGCCAGGTAAGCTGGCGGTCGCCCAAACGGCAACGGACGCTATTGCGAAAGCAACTTTTCCGACCACACCTACGCAAATGCGTTCTTTCCTCGGGAGCTGCGGGGTCTTCCGCCGTTTCGTGAAGGGGTACGCGGATATCTCCCACCCCCTCAACGCGATGTTGACTAAGGAAAACCTACCGAGCTTCGGTTCAATGCCTCCAACAGAGGAACAACGCCACGCGTTTGAACAACTCAAGGAATCCTTGGTGCAACCACCATATTGGCTCTGCCAAGAGTGGGTAAACCCTACATCGTAGACACGGACGCTTCTGCGTATCAGATAGGGTGTGCGCTGTTGCAACAGCAGGATGACGACGACTATCGTCCTGTAGGATACTGGTCGCGGACCTTAACCAAACCCGAACGGGGATATTCTCCGACAGAGCGCGAGTGTCTCGCTGTAGTATGGGCAGTCACTACCCTCAGACCATACCTTGAGCAAACAAAGTTTGTGGTACGATCCGATCATAACGCGTTGCGTTGGTTGATGAACATCACCGACCCATCCGGGCGCCTTTGCCGTTGGCGACTCCGCCTTTCAGAGTTTGACTACACCATAGTCTATCGCCCCGGTAGGGTTCACCAAGTACCAGACGCGTTATCGCGTGTTGAAACAGAAGGGTTAGACCCACATCCGGTGGATGACGAAATTCCACACTCTTCGCGTATGATCTTACCCAGGAAGTACCTGTTACAGAAGAGATGAACCCTTGGTTCTTTGATGTGCTCATCGCGCGGAATTACACTGACAAATCCCTAACGGGAATAAACCCAGCTGTCCTAACGACACACCCCCTCAGACAGAGGGTTCCGAACCGATAACACTCAACGAGTGGATTGAGGAGCAACGCTCTGATGACTTTTGTCAACAAGTATTGACAAGTCAGAAGTCTGACACTGTCTTCTTCGAAGATGACAAAGGTGTCTTGCGACGTAAATCCACCCTTGACAATTCCCACCAAGTGGTGGTACCAAGAACACTCAGGCCCCGCCTGTTGAAGATGTGTCATCACGACGTACTCGCGGGTCACCCCGGACAAAACCGTATGTATGAGACTATGCGTCTCTCGTATTATTGGCCTGCCATGGCCGCGGATATCACCGCTACGGTTGAACGTTGTCAGGCTTGCGCCAAGAACCGCCTCAAGTTGCGTAGACACGCAAACACATTGAAACTATTCCCAGCTTCAGCACCGCTGGAAGAAGTCTCTATAGACTTATTAGGCCCGTTGCCTAAAACAAAGAAGGGTAACCTTCACCTTTTAGTAATTACCTGTCGCTTCACGAAGCTTACTCAGGTTGTACCATTACGCAGTATCACTGCTTACCATGTGGCTGTTGCCTTTTGCACCCACTGGGTTTTCAAGTACGGTCCCCCTAGGACGTTGCTTTCCGATAATGGACCTCAGTTTGCTTCCAAACTTTTTCAGGCTGTTTGCCTGCAACTTGGAACAAAGAACTTGTTCACAACAACCTACCACCCTCAGACCAACGGTCAGGTAGAACGGTATAACCGTACGTTGTTGAACATGTTACGCAACTACGTAAATGAGAACCAGAATGACTGGGATGTATACGCACCAGCGTTGACTTACGCGTATAATACGCACGTGCATCGCACGACAGGGACGACACCCTTTGACCTTATCCTAAGTCGACCCCCCACCACCTTACTCCCTTCATCACTCGACGAGATCACGGCAAAAACCGGACGCTTTCTTGAAACAGGATTTCCTGCAACGGATTGCTCACGCGATTGAGAAGTCCGGTCAAAGGCTACAAGCCACGCAAGCGCGTTATAAACGGGACTTTGACCGAAGGATCCGGAAGACCAAACGACTCCTCCAGGAGGGCGACTACGTCTACCTTGACAACCCCGAAGTACGGGAACGAAACAAGTTGACGCCACTGGCGCAAGGACCTTTTAAGGTTGCTAAAGCCGGTAGGCGTACCGTCCATATTGAACGTGATGGACTTGTCGAACAAGTTAGCCACGACCGCGTGACGTATGCGCCACAACCTGAACAGGAAATACCGCACTCACGGTTAACTTCTAACGGAGCACCCGTACCTGCGGCAAGAACCGACGATCAAGCCGCCAACACGGTGCCGACTATGGCGGAAGGACGACTACGTCGCGAGACATCAGGTCCGCAGCGCGTACCTCTTCACACCGGACAACCCCCAGGTCACCCTGTAACCAAGCCTTTGTCATCCCGCCCCGCGGTTGAAGGTAATTCCGTAACTAACACACCGAGTATCGGTCCGAGACGAACCGTCTTTGAGGAGGGGGCCCAGGCTGACATACGTCGTAATAACAATGCTGCTTCACAGCCAATGCCCACTCAAATTGACCTCGCCGAGGATGAAACTCTTGACACAATGCAGGAACCTGCTTCCCAAGACGCCAACAAGACGTTCTCCCGGCTACGCCGATCAACCCATAAGGCACCAACCGGAACAAGTCCGAAGAAGAATAGTCGCTCTCGTCGACAAACAAGAATAAGCCGACCACACGGCATGGAAATATCCCAAGAAGCCACTTCGGCTGAGCCGATAAACCCTGCGGGTGACACGGCCAACACCGGAAGCAGACGACGCTCGTCGAGCCAAGAGGTTATACCCGAACCGGGAACTGTCTCCCACAACCTGGACCCACCTGAGGAACAGGAATTCGCCATAGACGACTTGATCGATTATGTCGTCGACGACGATCAGGAGGAATGGTTCCTCGTGAAGTGGTACGGGTATCGTGACCCTACGTGGACGCAACGGCACAACGTGCCAGACGAGCAAATATCTCGGTACTTCCGGAAAGTTGACCGCCAAGCGGGTAAGAAAACGTTAAACGACGAACGGCCAAAAGGCGTGGTAAGTAGAACGGCAGAGCTGCCCCACAGCGAAGCTGTTGTACGCAAGAGCGTCAGTAGGAACGGCTAGTGATCGCGGCGTCACCGCTAATGACCACAAGGTTGAGCCGGTAAGACCCCACGAACAGCACCCGTCGGGTTGGCCAAATAACAAAAACCGCGAGCGGTAGAAATATGAAGCCAATCGGCGGACGAAAAATTCCATAAAAAACAACAAAAACATTCCAAATTTTAATGGGAGACATGACAAAGCCGCACACGGCGCATGGATGAACGATCTAACATGAGAGTGAAACGCAAATGCGTATAAGAAGGTAAACCGGTTACGGAAGTAAGACGTCTAACGTCGGAAGTTGTCGGAGGGACGGGGGCGCTGATGCGAAGGGTAGGAAGAGGTTGGCCTCAATGACCGGTTGGTCGGATGTTGAGCCGTAGAACGACGAGTGTCGCGAGGACGAATGCGTCCAGCATCCCGACGGGAAGTGGTTAAACGAGCCGGTGGGCGATGATGAGGCACAGCAGGGACTGAAGGAACCGATACCGTCGGAGAATTAGTGACCACCTCATCGGACATATCCGGAGACTCCCCCCTCACGGGATCCCGTGATTCGATGCGCTGAAGCAACGGCGGAGTCGTGTTAACTGGAGAAGCGCGCCGGGGGCGGACATTTCGACGACCATCGTCGCGCTCAGCGGGAGAACGATCCCGACGACGACCGGATATCCCTCCTCGAGGTTGAATACTAGCTGGAGTCTCCAGGGCGTGTGTTGTATCCCTACCCCGCTCATGCGGTATGCGCCTACGCGCTAAGCGCAATTCTTCCTCAAGCTCTCGGACTCTTGTCACTAGTTCATCGAACGTCTTCTGCCTCGCAGTTAAGTCCTTTTCCAATTTTGACACCTTCTCTTCCGCTAAGCGGCGACCTGTACGCTCTGCGCGATAGCGCGTTACTGCAGCATCCCGTCGCTCGCGACTTTCCTTGTACCGAGTACCCAACGTGACACACGTTAACGCCAAAGTATCCAACGCATTGCGAACGGGGTAACCGTCATCCCGTGGATGAAACACCGACGAAAGTTGGCCATCACCAAGACTATCCGCCAATTGGCGCACATTCGTAACCGATAATAACTGCGCCGCAGACAAACTGGATCCAAGAACATCCGCGCGAGCGGTAGCACGACCGACCGTACCGTCATCCTCGAGTGACTGACCGGATTGACGGTCTGGTGACAGAAACGGCGCTGCCGTAGAAGCCGGAAGACCCGGACGGGTAGAGCGAGAAAGATCCAGTGGGGCTGGTGGAGGGACAACTGCCGGGGGTTCCATCGCTTCGTAAGAAGCTGGCTCTACAGGAGCAGTTGGATGAGGAGAGACGCCGGAATCGGCTGGACGATAATGACCAGCAGGTGTCGAACGCCCAGGGCGTGGAACGTGCATCTCCCGTTCGGGTTTGTACATGTAGTCCTCCAAATCTCCGTCGGAGTAACTTGGCGGGTCGACCGTAAGATAGCCGTCCTCGGCAAATTCACCGTCCCGACGAAACGGAGGAGTCTCAACCAACCACAGTCCCGTCCCGGGTAGTATACGCCGCGGCCTTCGCCGGTTTGAAGGGCAAACTCGGATGCGAGTAAAGGAAGATCTTCTCGGGCGCAACGCCTTCGATTGTACAAGCAATCTCCTCTATACCATCGGTGGTCTTGTAAGAAGCCTCGAGGAGGTCGATGATAACCTTCACATCTACGCTACGCGTCTTCGGTACAACCGGTGATAACGGCATCTCATGGAATGTCTTCCACGTCGTGATAGCCGACTCTGCCAAGTGTTTGGCCAATACCGGGAGGAACCCTCTAGTCTCTACGAGACGAGCCAATTCAAACCAATCATGAGCTCTCGCTCTAACAGGACATAGTCCAAAAACCGAGGCTTCACCCAAGGACGGGGATCCGCCTCGACCACACTGTGGAAATACAGCATCGCTGGTGTATCCCCAATGGGCAAACACAAGGGCGGTGAGTTCTCGCCTTCCCATCGGGAATCTTCCAACGTCGAATTCAGCTCTGCTGTAGGTACCACCAAGTTCGCAGTGCGATGGTCTATGCTCCGATTAGCTCGGTAACCGAACACTCGGTAGTCAAGTGACGACACTTGCAAACCGGTAGTCCGGGTTAGGTGACGCGCGTGTACACGCATGTGATGTTCCAACATACCGGTATCCGGGCGGGGCGGATACGCAAACCATCTTGACCTAACGATAGGTAAGTCGGGAACGCTCCCTTGATCCGAGTGTGACTCGAACAATCGACGGTTCATCATCCGCTCAACGTACAAGGCATCGCCTGGGTGGAAAGAAAGGTGCGGTCGCACAGCAACGTGTGTGGTACACGGAAATGTCGCATCGGCCGACACGACGGCAATTGGGCATAAGCCGACCAGCTGTTATGCAGCGCATGGGTATCACGGTGTTTAACACCTGCCATGAGACGGAGGTCTCGACGTAAGTCGGTAACGTCCTCGCTTAAAACTCCCGTAGGGGCAGGCGCGCAAAGGGGTAATACTCCCACGGAGCTCTCAAATACCTTGAAAAAGGCAACTCATGTGAGTCAAAGACCATGAGCTCCGAAGCATTCGAAGGATAAAATTCGCCTTCGCGACGCCAATCGGCGGAAGGAGCCGGAACCCGCTTGGGCGATGAATAAGTCGGCGCAGCCGTAACAGCAGGAGCTGGTTTTTGGTACGGATCTACCAACTGACCTTGTCTTCCTTGCGGTTGCACCGTCTCATATCCACCGGACCCATACGCGGCTCGCGTCGAATTGCTGGCAACCAGCCCGCGACCCGCTTCTTCGGCCGCCTTGCGGTTTCGCGCATCGATGATGAATTGCCGATTACGGCTGTATAAGTCCTCGTAAGGATTCTTGGACTTAACCGGCTCAGCCGTAACGGGATTCCGTGTGGACGAGCGAGGTTTCGCATAAGGATCCGGATACTCCGATGGACGGGGAACGATGGAACGGCCTGTGACGGCAGGAGCGGCAGAAGTCGCGGGGGTCGAACTGGGCTGCGAAGCCGCAGCAGCGTCAACGATAATTTCTGCCGGTTCCGGCGTGCGGCGCGAAGGCTGGGGAGTCCCTTGCTTGTCCGATGGCGGTGAACGCGGGGTATCCCGTTGAACTTCAACTTCTTCTACCTCAGGATGAGGGTCGCTTGGGGGCGGAACTACCGAAGGCAGCACAACCGGTTTACCGGGATTGTCTTACGAGGCGTAACCTCAGGTGAGGGACTCGGCGGACGGTGAGCGGCCGAAGGTGTCTTCGCCTGTTCTTGACCAGTCCCTGTAGAGGGTTTAGCCTGCGAACCGGAATCCGGTGGTTGAGAAGAAGAAGCTGGAACGCCAGCAGCGGAAGCGGAAGGGTTAGTTGTCGGCGTCGCCGGGTTGGAGTCGAAGGTGCGCGCGACGCCTGATGGCGGGTGGTTTGACGGCGGGAAGCCGCCCGCGTAGAACGTGTTGGCATGTTGCCTGTCGGGCTGTTAATGCGATCGACCATGCTGAGTAACAGCAGTCCTTAAATACTCCACTGGAGTCAGAAGCAACGCAACAGACAAGTCGTACGGTCGCCACAGGCGTGAGGTCTTGCTTGAATCCCGAAGGGACGCCGCGGAAGAACGCAAGGCGGGTATTACCCTTAACGCAAGAAAAATCGCGTATCACGCGCGCAAACCTCAGCGAGGCACAAGACTTGAATCGCCAGGCGAGATCGCTTCGCAAACCGGCAGGACCGGAGGGAGAACAAGGTTGGACAACACGGCAAAGCCGGTGAAAGGACGCAAACCTGAAAGGTCGTTACTCAGATGATGACGACGCTCGGGAGTGGAACCGTGTGCACGGGTAAATATCAGCCAAATTTTGGCGGTCAAAATTTTTATCCGGTTGGCCGGCCACGGCGGTGGAAATAATTTGGGAATTTAAAATCAGTAGATTTTTGGAATTGTCGGGACGACAATTGGCTTAGGAGGGGGCGATGTCATACCACGCGGTGGTCTGCCCTGGTGGGGTCGTGTCAACATCCTATTGGATGACCCCGGGTCGGGACTGACCAATAGAAACAGCCTCGCTGTATCTCGCCCAAGTCAAGGGAATGGACCCACTGGGACAATTAAAGACCCCACAAGGGGCAAATTTTAACTAAGCTGACTCAGCTAACTTTACACTGTAACACTAACAGTTGGTGATCTCGCGGGCTTCCGCAGTCGCCATAATCAGGGATCTGATTGGTGCACATAAGGATATTTATTCCTAACTGTCTACCTACCCTAACTGTTTACAGTAACTTAGACTAGTATAAAAACGCCTCTGGATTAGCCAGAGTGCTTAACCTTTTAGGGTAACGTAAACTCACGTGGAATTTACGACTCCACTGAACAGTGTTTGCATTGCTCTATTTCATCCTTCCAGGACGAATTAGCTTTAGCTATACAGCTCGACGGGTTACGTCTTTCGCTCCATCAATACGCACTTCGTGCGTGAGCACCCCCAACCTTCACCCGGCATTACCGGAAGACCTTTCGTGGTATACACGCCATTGGCGGTTGACGCAAGATTCGCTTGCTCTACCACGCTACCGAAGCTCGGGACACCTGTAGGGTGGTTTTGCCGCTTTGCGGATTTTCTACCTACTACACATCTGCTAAATAATTAGCCGCGTGACGCACGAGCGGTGCCATTCGAGGCTTTGCATTCGCCGTTTTCGGGCCCATTGCCTCGCGAATCACCCTTCCTGGTTGATAACGCAGCTCCCTCCCGGAGACTTAAGCCATTGACTAAAAAGGCCGCTCATAGTCGGCCCGCTTCAGGGTTTTTATCAACGTCCGTCACCGCCTCTACTACCTGCTTCCAGATGTCCCCTCGGCTCCGATACAATGCGAAATCCTTGAAGAGGAAGGAGACAACTGGGTTCGCCCAACCGTCCTACCACACGCTCCAGCGTTCGCCGTCCCACAACTCGCCACCAGGCTTTCCTCTTCCCGCACCGGGGTCCGCCTACACCGGCTAAGTCTTCGTCGACTTCAGCGCCACGCGTGCCGTCAGCCACCGCGGCTCAATCGCAAACGCGAACGCGTTCGACTGCCGCCAAAGGCACCGCTGATCCAGCGTCGCCTGCTGGCAAGGTTGCGAGTGCGCACGCACGTTCCGAAGAGACGGGTCCCCCCTACCAGGGCTAGCGCACAAGAGCGGGACTCTGTTCCGGCTGAATCGCCTGCTTCCCCGAAGCCTTCACCCCCAGTGGCAAGTGTCAACCGTCATCGGTTAATCCGCCGTCACGCGAAGGTGAGTCATCGAAGGCCACCGGCCCGTCCCCAAGGGGAGCCATGCCGGCAGCCGACACCGAGGAGGTGATAGAAGTCGTCGCCGCCGAGGGAGGCGCTACGCCCAGGCCAACAAGGCAGCCGAATGTCAGGCCTTCGCCAAGTTCGCGTCCGATTACTTCTCGTCCTTCCGCCCCGGCGGCTCGTACCTCTTCTGGTCATGACGCGTCAGCGAATCCCTATGAGGACTATGGTCGCCGCAACCAGCAAATTCTGGCGGACGCTCGAAAGCGTAGAGAAGAAGAGTTGCGCCGCGAGGCTGCTCGGGCAGAAGCCGAGAAGGCTGCAGCCGAGAAAGCTAATGCTCAACCTGTAGAGAAGGTCCTAGACCCATATGCCTCTACTGGCAGAGTTACCCGAAGTGGGTCTGGTGCGGCTGCCGCCGATGCCTCTGTAGGCGTAAGACCGTCGGGCACCGCCCTAGTTGACCCTTACGCGGTTGCGTCTGCCTCAGCACCAGCTGCTCCGTCTCACGACACTCCCCCTGGGCACCTAAGCCGACTGCCAATTGGCGCTCCATGGGAGAATTCTACCCAGCAAATGCTGATGGTTGGTGGTATTCGACTCGCAAGCCTTGCCTTTTCAGGCGTGAGCTCGCCGCTCCTTGGGAACACTACCCGTTTGCGCGACTCCCTCGTAGGGACTTTACGGATCGCCCGAGAAGCGAGTTACGTCGCGATATGCTTCTCATGAGCTCCCTCCGGGGTCAAAACCATCAGGTTCAAAACGAATGTTGGTCGGCTTACGCCCGTCTCCCTTCGAGTCGCCCTATGCGTCACTTCCGTGTCCCCCATACGCTATGCAGCGACAGGACTTTCCTGCTCCATCCCGGAGATGCGCTCTACGTCGAACGTATGAATCGTCGCTTGTTCCAAGAAGGATCGTACCAAGGCTCCGTAGCGGACATGCCGATGATTCGGTCTCGCTGGTTTGCGTATCCTCCACGTCCCGATACGGGTAGCTATGAGCACCATATGCGTTTGCACGCTAGGGTCACTTCCCGAAGGATGGGGCGCCAGGTGACGGCGAACGATTATCGCGTGTTCGCGCACCGTCATGGTAGCTCTGCTGAGCCGGCCACTAGGCCCATGAAGGTAGCTAGGGAAGCTTTGGACCCGCTATGGGATGATCCCACTTGGAAGGCAAGTCATCTCCACCGATGTGTTTGCCCGTTGCCGACCCTCCGTCGCTGGTGTACTTCCATAATTCCGCTCTTCGCGACGACGCGCCCGAATGGCGAATGGACAGGTTCCGATCGTACCTCGAGTTGGAGAGGGATATCCTTATAGGGATCGAGTTGGCTCGTACCGCCGAGACGCGGGGCTTTGTGCCGGTGATGGCGGAGGAACTCCTCAATAGGGTGAGCAGTACTTGGTAAGATATCCCGAAGGTTCCGGTGTCGGACGTGGTACCCTATAGTCGGGATTACCTGGTTCGGTAGTGCGTCGGTTGCTGAAGGTGGCCCTTGGGGGTGATGATTATCCGCAGGAATTGGTCAGTACCACATCACGGGAGTGGCACCGGGAAAGGTGGTTATCTACAGGACTGTTGACTTGCCGGTGAGGGCGTTACGTATCAACGTGTTAAACCATCGAGATGGTACAGTCGCAGAGCTGCCGCCTTATCGCAGATGGTGAGTTCACCGAAGATGGGTATTACGGCGTGGAGCCTGACAGGTATTCCGACGGTCACCCCGACTCTTACAAATATCAGCCTGTTGGCGAGGCATTTGTGCCGCGTCCGTGGTGGACGGCCGCCGAGGCGGGAGGCCCAGCTGGGCGTTCGCCTTACGCAGGACGGAGCTTCGCTCCTGTTGCTTCCTTACCACCCAGTGGTGCTGATGACTTGTACGAAAGTCAGGTCCCCGATGACCGTCGCGCTACCGCGCCAACCCCTCAGCCTACAGCTGCCCCTTCATCCCAAGTGGGTCCCGCCATGGAGGCGCTTCTGACATCAGACCAAGGCTCTGAGCCATCCGTGAACGGTGATGATGTAGTCACGCGTCAGCCTCCTGCTGTTGATATCCTACGTGGGGAATTGTCGAGTCGCGAATTGCTATCGATTCCGCATGTGCGGCGGTTGCCGATGATCTCGGGGATGGTACGGTGGCTTCTTTTTGCCTCTGCCAATGGGCGTTACATCGTAAGATCCGCGTTGGATGGACTCGCATTGTCGTGCATCACGTTAGCTGCTCGCTATATAAACAAGGACGCGAACAGCGTAACATCGCCCGAGAGCGTCGCCGCACAGCGGATAGGAGGTTTGAGGCCGCACGCCTGGAGGCAGCAGAATTGCGAACCCGGGTTGGGGATTAGAAGGTGATTTGGAGGACGCCAGGCGTCTACTGCAGCAAGCAGTTATTCCCGAAGAGGGTGGCGAGGAGGCAGTTCAGCCTGGTTACTCGCGTCGTCGCGCTCGATCTCCCGATGAGGGTCTTCCCGAACGCAACGTGCGTACTCGTCTTCATTCCCCCGTGGGTGCTGCGGATGCTAGTAATCCTTTACTTGCGCGTCTTGATGCCCGGTTAGGGTCGCCTGAGTCGCCAGATGTTTCTCCGCCTCCCGCGTCCATCCCAGCAGTTGGGTTATCCGCCTCTGCGGTTGCGTCTTCGCATGGCCCTGTGCCTGCCCGTCGTCGGGGTTCTAGTGCAGTTCCGCAACGCGGTTTGCGTCGTAATCCTACCTTCGCAAGGGTGGCACCCCGCCATCCTCGTCCTTCGACGAATGTACGCGCTCTGCCCCTACGGCACCGTCTGCCTCTCATCGGCCTCGGCCTTCTAGCCATTATCGTCGCTAAGGACTGGCAATTGCCTTTGGGAGAATAACCTCTAACGGTAGTTTTGAACACGCTTTTGCGTTGCGCCATTGTTCATCAGTAGTCCTGAGGCACCTCTGAGGTACATTAAAGATGCATCATCACACGCTGACGTGCGGATTTGTTTGTTGAAACCCTTTTTTTGGTCAATTTTTTCATTTCCTGAATCTAAATTTCCACAGTGGCTCCGGTTGGCGGTGATAAAGTGCGCCCTTTTTGGCTTGACCCTCCGAGGTTTGGTAGCTCCCACCCAGTGGGTACCTTGTTAGGTTCTTATCCCTGTTGGGTTACTCTACGTCTTCCCTCTCTTGGGTTTTGCGCGTGCGCGCTCGGCGTGGTTGCCGGTCACCTTCGCGGTGTTGTCTTCGACGAAGTACTTGATGGCCCATTCAGGGGACGTTCGCGCGTTGCGTCCAGGTCGGCTTTCGGTAGCCATACCACTTTACCAGGAACCATTGTTTCCCCGTCGTCGTCAGTGACGTATCGATGAGATCATCGATGGGATATTCCTCCTCTGAGGTTGCGCGTTCGGCGTCGCTACTTCCCCTCTGGGGTTTCCTTCGTCCCTTCAGGGAGAGCTACTCGTTCCAAGTTCGGTTGCGTGCCCTGTGGCGCTTTCTCTTGTTCCCCATTGGGGGTGGCTTCCAAAGACCTTACGGGTTTGCCGTGGCTATCTGCTTCTTCGCACTTGAGCGAGTGTGTCGACCCGGTTTGGGTTTTGCAAATGGGCGGGTGCTTGAGACTTCCTTGGTTAGCTATGCGAAGTTCGGCTCCCGATGGAGGGTTCGCGTCCCGTTGAGGGGAACTCGCGTCTGTACGCATGACCTGGATGGTTGTCCTCTCGTCGTCGCAATGTGCGGTTTGAACGTCTTCGGGCGGCTTCAGCAGCGTCGACA
>JALQPE010003003.1:0-109567 GCA_030407315.1 Asparagopsis taxiformis | reverse complement strand
GCCGTTGAGATTGTCCCCCAAGAGTAACCAACGTGCTGGTGCGACTCCCTCCAACCAAGAATCTGTCCATTTACCGCTTCGGACGAGGAAGACAAACAGGTGCAGACGTGGGCCAAGTCGAAAGCAAGGGGGTCCAGCGAAGTGACAATTACATTCACTGTTCCGGAAGGAGTGGAAGTCGATGAAGACGGTTACAAATCGTTCGTGACTCTCCTTCTGAACACGACCTCCTGTTCGACGACCGGATGCCATCTCTCTTCCCGACGATTTCGAAGTCAAAGACCGGCTGAAGGGCATCATCTGGCGCAGCGTCCCGCGGACGTCATCGCATCGGTGAGGGTTGGCTGTCTGCCCCCGATTAGACTCAGGTTGTTATTGGAGAGTGTGGAAAAATCGATGAGGAGGGCAGAGAGGTGAGGTATTTGAAACAAGTGGCGATGGAACCCTGTGTTTGAGGGGCTGCATATTCCGGAAACAACATCAGGGCTCGTCTCTGTTTTTCGAGATCGACACCATCTATCCGATGTTTTTTCCGCAGCGTGGAAGATGGCTGCCAAGCGCGATGTGTGAGCCTACATCGACGTTTTCTACCCTCGAGGCTGGACTTCAGCCCAGGTTGCGCGAATGTCTACAAGCTGGAAGGATTCGTATGAGGCCGGCACTGGTATGGCGTACTTCCACAATTGCCGAACGGAAATCAACGAGCGAGGGTATACGGTGATGCACAATTTCGCGGATGTAAGCTACCTCGATGCGTCGGACAAGTTCCCATTTGACTTGGGTCTCATGGAAGAAATTCCTAACCGGAATTGTTTCGGTACTTTTTGGGAACGTGGGAGGGGGAGGAGGTGCACAAGGACCCTGGGAACCGGCAGCTGTGGAGTCCCCATTGTCAATACTGGGGACGATGAAACAGATGAGAAAAGACCGGAATGAGGGGAGGGCTCGCTTCACACGTCTACGCGCCACTGCCTAGTTGACTATGCCGAGAACGATGAGACGCATATCGACCGGTTCAAGTTTGTGACGCGGCGAGCCCTGCTGGATGTGTGGTTGGGAATCCTTGTCCGGCTGATAGGGCTGGAGGAGTGCGGTTTACCGGGAGAAAAACTTGTCATGCCGGCATCTGGGGGACGGTTTTTGATAACGGGAAAGGGGTGTCCTCGGCAGGTCCCACACAATGATTTCCCTGTTCCTTCCTCGCGACCGCAAAGATCAACTTCCGGGTTACTTTGTTATTGCCAACGGAGATGACCCATTCCCTATCTGGGGGTGCCCAGGGTCCCACAGTACTCTTTTCCAAAGCGCTGGAATTAGATATGTACGCCAAGACGATGAAGCTGAAGAAGGTAATCGTTCCGCCACGTTCAGTCTTCATCGGTCACGGCCATGTACAACATGCCGGGCAGGGCATGTCGACAGCAGTTGTGTCACACACGACAAACGAGTATCACACGTATTTCAGGAATGCGTCGTATCCGATTCCCGACAATGTTTCGTTTGGTTTCATCAGGCGGTTTGGATTCGAAGAAGAAGTAATCGCCAATGCTCCGCGCCGGTCCTGCCAGGCAAAGTCAACCGGCACCTGTCAATGTTTCGCCACAAGACAGTTGTTCCCATCCCGTCAAGAAAGATCGTAGGCCGAAGACAGGGCAACTCGGAATCATGCGGATGAGACGACAGAAGCTCCCAAGAAGAGAACCCTCACACCGGTCAAAAATTCTTCTTGAGCTATTCAACTCCACAGTTGCCGATAACGCCTATTCTGCCGGGAGATCCTGAATATAGTGAGGACGAAGAGGAAGAACAATTTTCCGACGGCTAGATGCTTAACAACTACTACTTTGGTAAACAATTATCGAGAATATAATCATCTCCTTTATCACTTCCAATCTATGAACCTAGTATAATGTACTTCCGTTCCATGCTTTCAAACTAGATGGTCCATTCCCCGTGGGTGGAGCATGATTTCCAGGACGATTCCCTCACATCTCTAGACTCGATGGTCTATGGTAGAAATAGCAGAACAATTGGGTTTGTACGTGCTTCATCGCCTACTTGCTTCCGGTAATGGGTGGACGTGCACGATACACGATCAACCTGAAATGGACGTCCGGTGGATGTCCAGCTCAGATGCATTGCTGGCCAGCCCAGAAACTCTACATTTCAGGGCAGAAAAAATATTGCAAAAAACATCGATTTGGGCGGTCGATTGTGCCGTACGGCACACCCCCATCTCCAAAACATGTTCACATGTGCATGTTTTTGAGAATAGCCCAAATTTTAATTCAAATCAGGGTGTCTAATTTGGCCACAACGGCCCCAGAACCGGCCGCCGCCCCGAGCGGGGCCATCACTGGCTTCTGTAAGCACTAACTGTAAGCCAAAATCGCGTCTTACGAAGTTCGATTCAGGCTTGAAGCCTAAGTTATGCTTGGGTGACATCTTTTCCCTGTTTCATCATGGTCCCGCCTCTCCCTCAACACCAACACTACTCACCTATCACGTTACTCAATTCCGTGCACTTTGTATGAGTAGTGAACCCGCTGGCTTAGTTTCTGCAATGCGTGGATGTAGGCAGCACACGACCAACCTGAAATGGACGTCCGGTGTGTCCAGCTCAGATGCACTGCTGGCCAGCCCAGAATTCTAAAATTTCGGGCACAAAAAATCTTGCAAAAAATCAACGATTTGGGCGGTCGATTGTGCCGTACGGCACACCCCCCATCTCAAAAACATGTTCACATGTGCATGTTTTTGAGAATAGCCCAAATTTTAATTCAAATCAGGGTGTCTATTTGGCCACAACGCCCCAGGAACCGGCCGCCGCCCCGAGTGGGGCCATCACTGGCTTCTGTAAGCACTAACTGTAAGCCAAAATCGCGTCTTACGAAGGTCAATTTCAGGCTCAATACGCCAGGGACAGGTCTTGGTCCTTGTTCCATCATGGTCCCGCCTCACTCTCTCACGACCAACTGAAATGGACGTCCGGTGGATGTCCAGCTCGATTGCACTGCTGGCCAGCCCAGAAATTCTAAAATTTCGGGCACAAAAAATTGTAAAAAATCAACGATTTGGGCAGGTCGATTGTGCCGTACGGCACACCCCCATCTCAAAAACATGTTCACATCTGCATGTTTTTGAGAATAGCCCAAATTTTAATTCAAATCAGGGTGTCTAATTTGGCCACAACGGCCCCAGGAACCGACCGCCGGCCCCGATCGGGGGCTATCACTGGCGTCTGTAAGCACCAACTGTAAGCCGGAGCCGGCTGCCGCCCCGATCGGGGCTATCACTGGCTTCTATTAGCACCAACTGTAAGCCAAAATCGCGTCTCACGAAGGGTCGATTTCAGGCTCACACGTCAGGGAAAGGTCTTGGTCCTTGTTTCATCATGGTCCCCGCCCCACCCTCTCGCGACCAACCTGAAATGGACGTCCGGTGGATGTCCAGCTCGATTGCATTGCTGGCCAGCCCAGAAATTCTAAAATTTCCGAAAAATCAATTTGGTGCCCAGCATCTCCTGTGCCGAAAATTCCCGCACTCACTTCTGATATACGTCTAGACTTGTTTTCCACTTGTACGCATCAGGGAAGGCGTCACGGAAGGTTGACACTACGCTACTTGTGTACCGCGTCGTCTGAAATAGCGAGTAGTGTTTGTTGTATAGTTGTGGAGTATGCGTCTAGTGGTTTGTAAAGCTTGCAGAACGGGATAGGGATGTGGGTGGCCTATTTTATGAATACATGAGTACCAATATTCAGGGTTGACAAAGCGGAAAGGCATAGGCTCATACATGTTTGAGATTGCATAGTAGAGAAAATATTTTCATCGAAATTTACATGGCTGATGGAGGTTTTAAGGATGAGGTATGAGAGGAAGAAAATTCTTCTGTGGTATGAGGATGTGTTCTGTGGGGGGATGGAATCTTGGGATGGTACAGGGGGAGGTGGAAATGTACGGAGTGCGGTTTAGAATGGATTGTGATTCGGAGAGGAGTGCCGACAAGCATATTATGGGGATTGGGAGACGCTGCGGGGTGTTGGGGTAGTGAGGGCGGAGGAGGTGTTTAGGTGGGACCGTAGGAGGGTGCGGTTGAAGGCGCCGAGAGGAGGGGTTTTTAGGAAAGTGAGGAGAAAGAAGGGGAGGGGGTGGCGTCTGTTCTGGCTGTGGTGAGTGGGATGTGATGGAGAAGAAGGGGTTATTGTATTTGGGGAGGGAGGGGAGTGGGAGGAAGGGTGCGAAGTGGGGGGTTGATATGTGTTTCAGAGCGGGGAGGTTTCTGGGATACGGCGGGGGAGCCACCCGCAGTGCGGGAGCGTGGGCCGGTGGTGGTGGTGTATACGGTATCGAAGATGCGGATGGCGTGGGGGCATGGAGCAGCTGAGGGAGGGAGGGGTGGAGCAGGTCGGGTACGGGATGGGGAGTGAGAGGTTTTGGAAGAGTAAGCTGCAGGGGAAGTTTGTGTAGAGGGCGAAGGAGAGGGGTTGAGGGTAGAGGAGAGAGGGTACTGAAGAACATACGTTTCAAAGGTGATGGGGGAGAGCATGGTCGAGGAGATAGGGGGTGTTTTGCCCTATTCTGAGGTAGTATGAGGACTGGTTATACGAAATCTGTACGGTAGAGCAGAAAAAGTAGTATGGAATGGAGGTGTGCACCGTGGAAGCGGGGATAGGTATCTGAAAATGCGTGCTAGAGTGGTATTGGGGGTGTTTGAGGTACAGTACGGGGAGGTGAGCACCAACAGGAAGGGGGTGTGAGCGAGAGGATGAAAAAATTAAAGACGAAATTGGAGTCGACCGACAAGGAAAAATAGAGTGGTCGCCGTGATGGATGCGGACATCCATGTCGAGCACGGCGGCAGAAATTTCCTGGGGTCGAAATTTTTGAATTTCTGAACCGGCGCCCGTCCTAGGTGGACATAGACATGGCGGAAGTCCATCCCGAGGGGACATCCGTGGTACTAGAAACATTGAATGTCGCCCTAGTAATACTAGACGTACTAGACCGCATGGACGTCCAGTTCTAGGCGGACATCCAAAAATACTGGAGAACATGGACGTCCGCCTAGTAATACTAGGTGTACTAGAGGTTGTGGACGTCCGCGTCCATTTCCGAGAACACAGACGTCACCGGTCTTCATGTGGACTTCTCCAAGGGTGAGAAGGGCACCAATTTGAACGGCCTCTCACGGAGGACGGCATACGCGGCATGCTCGCAGCCAAAGACTATCACCATGTCGAACATGGTGTTCCCTTTCATCGCAGCATTCATTGACACATGCTGTGACGAAGTAGATCAGCCCCTCACTTCCATCTGCACGCAATACTCTGACCTCGTCGCATGTCGTCCATGATAAAGCGGTCGCATCAAGCACTGGACTGCCGCCGAACTAGAAAGCCTCCAGAACTCCATTTCCTATTTCAAACAATCAATGCTCTCCACCCTCGCCCATTCCACACCACAGGTCTCAAAACTTTCAAGTTCCATCTTCTAGACCATCTTCCCGGTGACTTGCAGAGATATGGCGCCCTGGAACACATTGATGCAGGCCCCTACGAACACTCGCATCTTCTGTTCAAACAGAGTTATAGGAAAACCTCTCGAAGGCGCTCCACAGCCATGGAAGAGACTATTCACCACATGGAATTCTCCTTGGCCACTCCAACTGGTCATACCCCATCGAACACATTGGGAAACGCACGCATGATATCGCCCACAGACGGTGCAGTACTCGTTCGCGACGGATTCACCGTTGCACTGCACGACTTTGCCTCCCTGCTGCCCGATGCAACCCTCCTCGTTGCAGATATCGACGGACAGCCCGATCCTGCCACTCTTTTGCCGCTGCACAACTCCTCGTTCCCGTCTGGCACCATAACGCTATTCCAGCAACTCGGTGACACAGCTGCACAAGCGTTCCTCACCCTCGCTAGACTGCGCGCCACGGCAGAAGGCCCTCCAATACATGACATGGACATTTCCGTCACCGTGGTAAAGTCCGCCTACGTCATGGGAGGGTACGTCCCAGATGCCGACGACTTTGACCCGCACAGTGGCATGCTTCGCCCCACAAACGTGTCGAGGCACAAGCAGCAGCGCGTCTTTGCAACTTCATCGTTCGGCCCCGCAAAGAGATCGCAGTACTCCTTTGTCGTCATCTCCGGAACTGCCGATGACTACAGAACCATATGGGTAGGGCGCGTCCTGGCACTGGTACGCCTGCAGTCTCCAAACCTGTTTCAACCTGTAGAACTCGCTTTCGTTCAGTATATGACCTGCTTTGCCCCAAAAACCGCTGTGGAAAAATCACTTGGGTGCATTTGTTTAAAGTGGTCCACATGGGACCCGGACAACGGATCCGTTGACAGCAATGACACTGCATCCCACAGTGCAGGTGGTCCTTGGTTTGACCTCATTCCTGCATCTACTATATCTGGCACCGTGCACATCGTACGAAGTAACTTTCCAGTCAAGCCATTTACGAAACAAATGCACTGGTCGGACCACCGTTTCTATCTCAACCGCTTCTACACCAACACTGATTACCAATTCACAGATGATAATGAAGAAGAATAAATCTAAATCGCAGCACTCTATTGATAATGTACTACATGATAAACCTTCTAGTCAACGTCACATTTACTGCACTAATTTCAACCATCCTCCATTACGCCAAAACCGTTATCAGCAGTGGCTGCATGGCGCCGCTCCATGCCCCCATACTGTGGGGCATTGATTTCGACATTCAGGTTTGCAGTCAGGTGTCCAGCATATGGGTCAACGACGAAAAGTTCTGCGCCAATTAGTCCTTGCGCAATCACACAATCCATTACAGCACCGAGGTTTGACGTAATATGCGATTGAATCCAATCCTCGGACACTAGAACAAGTGATGAGCAGCGGTTTACATCATCAACGACATGAACAATTCCAGACCCCTCTCCGCTTTGCCACACTTCAACAGCCTCTCTCGTCACAGTACGGCTTGCAAACACATGCCGTGACTGTGCACTAGTCCGCTGTTCGCTCTCGACAACGTCCGTTTCTTCCCTTGCTTGCGAGCCTTGGAGACAAGACATGCAGTACACCACCATACCAACTAATTGCTGAAAAGCTACCCCCACATATTGACTGTACCGCCTTGTAAACTCCTTCTGCCGTGCACCTCCTTTCCCCTTCGGTTCATCCAAACACTCCACAGTAGTCACTAGCCAAGCATCCAGGCGCGCCAGCGTTAGTATGCTCGTCTCTATGTCCATTACTTGTTCTGGTCGTATCGAATAACCCCTGAAGATGTCCAGCACATTCACAGCTACTCGGTTGTTAAACCATGCATCACCATTCACTTCCATTTCGAAGCTGTCAGGAACCAAGCCTTTGCTGTATCGCAGCTCTGAGAACGGTGCCGTTCGCCACCTCCCCATATCCAAATCACCGTTACTTTCCCGTTTCAAAAGCTTCTCAGACGCTTCGCGCTTTTGTTCCTCTCGCTCGTCCATCTCAGCTCGCGTCGTCAGCATCGTGCATCTAGACATTAATTTCGTGTACCCCAGCGAACCGAACAATCTGTCCCTCGCATTACGCTTCCGTGCACTCATCACGTCGGACAGTTTCTGCGTCACCTTCACTTTCAATTCCTTGCTCCCCGCCACAGCCTCTTGACAGCACACACGCTGCTCCTCATCGGAAAACACATCACACCACGGACTTTGACGCAGTACGTGTCGCACCAAGTCATTCAGCAGATCACTCTCGTCCCTGTACGAAGGTGTATACCACTGCAGATTCTTGATGATATAGCCCGGAGGGGTAGCAATATATCCTACACCGTTTTCGCTCCAAAGTGCCCCTTCTACCGGCTCTACCTCGATGGTACGTCCAGTCCAACGTCTCTGCGTTTGTTCCGCTATAGGGTCCAGCTCCATAGTCTCGTTCTTGCACCACTTTGTCAGGTTTTCCTCAACCGCCCTAAGAACTCCAAGGTATTTCACAGGAATGGCTTTCTGTATTTTCGACTTACCGCCACCGTGATCACTGATTCTACCTGTTCTCGCAATTGCAGTAAGGCTGGCATTTTCCGCCTGCAGAGTCTTCACCTTAGCCTCCAACGCAACAATCTCCGTGGTGAGCGCCTTGTTTGCTATGTCCTGGCTAAACACTTTTTTTTCCAGCTCCGCGATCTTCTTCTTCTGCGCATTGATGCGACTCGCCATTAAATCGATGGATTCCGGCGGATGCAACCTCTCTGCCCTCACCGTCCCCCCATCTCCCACGCTATCGGGAATATGATGTCCTCCATCGCCAATAGCCTGACGTCGCGGGGGCGTTACGCGCATATTTGGCACCAATGACACTCTGTTGTGACGAGGCCCGCACTCCGGCTGCTCTCTCCCCTCAGTACCACCTGACCGCCGATGATAGTTGGCATCCTGTGAACGTTGCTCAGAAACAACATCCCTTGCCGCTATCCTCGGGTCCCTGACTGCATTACCTGCTGGGGCTGATGTACTCGGCATAGTTGGCGCAGTGGGGGTCACAGCCTCCAGTGTCTCGGGAACCCCCGGCTGGGACTCCGTCTGCAGCACCTCCGCATCTGCCAACCCGGGAGGAACTACCTTTGCCATAGCACTCTGCCGCAATTCCAACATGTTTTGAGCCACTATCATGTCATCATCATGATGTTCACTGTCCCTGCGAGCACGCTTGCCTCGGTCAAGCCCCATCTCTCTCCGCGCCGTTCCTCCTTCCTCACTTTCTCGCTGCGGATCCCCAGTTCTGCGCCGGTCCGTCTTGCGACTACCGGACCGCGGTTCAATGCTGCCGGTAGGCCCAGACCGCTTCTTCGCACGGGATTGTCGGGCACTCGATACAGCAGCTGCTGACCGGGTTTTCTGGAGGCCCGGAGGCTTTGGAGCTTTCTTCGCAATACGCGGCGGCATAATGAAGCTTTCCCGGAAGCGATGGAACGATTGAGTTGCACGAGATACAAAAAAGATTGCTGTATAGTGTCGGTAACCACAACGGTCTGCGATGAACGTTCAGGTCAGGTCAAGTACCGGATAATACGCCAACAGCCCAGATTGTATACGGTAGGCAGTCATCAACAGTATTTAATGAGGTACAATTACAGCTGTCGAGCTAGGCCGCGAGCACCCCTATGTCCGGAAGACGTCCTGATTTGAATTAAAATTTGGGCTATTCTCAAAAACATGCACATGTGAACATGTTTTGAGATGGGGGTGTGCCGTACGGCACAATCGACCGCCCAAATCGATGTTTTTTGCAATATTTTTTTGTGCCCGAAATTTTAGAATTTCTGGGCTGGCCAGCAATGCAATCGAGCTGGACATCCACCGGACGTCCATTTCAGGTTGGTCGTGAGAGAGCGGGGCGGGACCATGATGGAACAAGGACCAAGACCTGTCCCTGGCGTATTGAGCCTGAAATTGACCCTTCGTCAGACGCCATTTAGCCTTACAGTTGGTGCTTACAGAAGCCAGTGATGACCCCGCTCGGGGCGGCGGTCGGTTCCTGGGGCCGTTGTGGCCAAATTAGACACCCTGATTTGAATTAAAATTTGGGCTATTCTCAAAAACATGCACATGTGAACATGTTTTTGAAATGGGGGTGTGCCGTACGGCACAATCGGCCGCCCAAATCAAGGTTTTTTACAATATTTTTGCTGCCCGAAATTCTACAATTTCTGGGCTGGCCAGTAATGCATTAGCTATGTGCTCTAAACCGATTCTAACAAGCAGAAAGAATCCTCTCCTTCATGACGATGCTCTCGAATTGAGTGCAATGCAACGGACTCCCTCCAGGAGAACGACAAAGCATCGTCTTTTGCAAGACATTTTCGTACGAAAAATAATCGAAACACATATTTGACTTTAACCTAACAGCTATCGCGAGCACCGTACTCAGCTAAATTTCCTCTGTAATTTCCTTCCTCCAACCAATCAATAGCCGCTTGGTCACAGGCTTAAAAGCCTTCCACTATTTGTCCTATCCATCGAAGAGGGTTCGATCCAGGCCTTGATGGGTGTGGAACCCGAGAACTTGAAAATGGAACATATTGCGACAGAGATGAGATGTCATTCTCTTTCGTTTACTTTTTTCTAACAAGATTCTAAACGTCTACGCAGCGGAACGAACCCAATGTCGTCCGTCCGTTTTCAGCCCGGTGAGATGTTTTTGCCATTAACGGAGGTGGAGGCGGCTATGGAGGAAGCCTGCGGTTCGGGTATTCTTTCCATTAACGGAGGTGGAGGTGGCGGCTTTGGAGGAAGCCTGGAGAACATGTGAGATGTCAGTACCCATGGATCACAAGAAAAACATGTAGAGGTCCAGTTTGGATATTGTTGCCATTAACGGAGGCGGAGGAGGCGGCTACGGTGGAAGCCTGGAGAGCATGTGAGATGTCAGTACCCATGGATCACATGAAGAACATGTTGAGGTGCGGTTCGGATATTCTTTCCATTAACGGAGGCGGAGGAGGCGGCTACGGTGGAAGCCTGGAGAAGAATAGAATAGTCCTATACCCATGGATCACAAGTAGACGTAGTTGGGCTCCTTTTCGAAGCCCATTCGTCTCTTGAATAAATTTAGCACCCAAATCATATACGATTGCCGAGTTGACACCCCGTATGTCTCGTTGGTAGAAATAGCAGGGGTTCCACCACTCAGCTGGCGGGAAGTAGTTACTGATTATATGAGATATGGCTTAGCTCCCGCCAAACCGATAGCTCTGGGCTCAGGTTCTCCAAATGTGGTTATACGAATGTGTTCTGACAATGGTAGAAGACGAATATCTGCATCCTGCTTTGAATTAAAATTTGGGCTATTCTCAAAAACATGCACATGTGAACATGTTTTTGAGATGGGGGTGTGCCGTACGGCACAATCGACCGCCGAAATCGATGTTTTTTGCAATATTTTTTCTGCCCGAAATTGTAGAATTTCTGGGCTGGCCAGCAATGCATCTGAGTCGGACATCCCCACGTCCAGTGGCCGTCCGGATGTCGCTCACCTGGTAAGCGTGAGGCACCTGTGTCAACCTATGTGACTGGCGGCCTTGCAGTACAACACTCAAAGGCAGGGAATCACAATCTTTTTAAAATTTTTTCTCTACCACGTATCCGTCACAACTTATTACCTACACCGGTTACGGGTTTCAAGACCTTTCCAGTGCTGTGTACCCGTATACTCTGTTCCGTTCGATATCAACCAGTGTTCCTCACGAAAGAGTGCAAACGTCACGAGATACGTCGTCAAATTTGACTGTCTCGCCGAGCGGTCGCCATCCTGTACCGAATTTTCCACTCATTCCATTATGACGAATAAGCGCAGGCGCAACAGCAATCCGATCGTTGACGACGCAACCGTGCCAATTCTGCGCGAACCCGCTAGCCCTTGGGAGGATTCTAGTGACATGGGTACACGTCGAAACGTAGGTCGCGCCGCCCGCGAAACTACTCTCGCTGGCAAAGACTTCCTCCGCCTCTTGCTGGATTTATTCGCCCACTCAAGTTTCGCAGACTTGACGGACAAGCCGGGAGGTTTCACATACGCGGACCTTGGCGCTTGGGTTGCGCAGGGCACGGAAGAACAATTTGTGGCGCTGCAAGGTCGACTCAGCATGTCCTTCAGCGGTCGTTCGAAGAATGCTGGAGTCGAGGCGGATGTTGCCGAAATCGTCATGGCAGAGATGAACGTTGAGCGAGCCAAGCAGATTGTTCGTCTGGCATTACCCATTGCCGAGTTTTCAAGACAGGATGAGCGTATCGG
Source organism: Asparagopsis taxiformis (assembly GCA_030407315.1). NCBI lineage: Eukaryota > Rhodophyta > Florideophyceae > Bonnemaisoniales > Bonnemaisoniaceae > Asparagopsis > Asparagopsis taxiformis. The sequence goes on along the minus strand of JALQPE010003003.1, from coordinate 97,777 downwards.
GCAATGGGTTGAGCACTGCATCCTTTCTGGGATCGTGCCGCAGACCTTCCTTATTGGATGTAACATGCTTCCTTCGCCACTACAGGCGCCGCAGCGCGGGGAACCAAGCGCCTTCGTTCTTGCTCCACCGGAAACGTTCGAGGTATTGATGTATTTCCAAGCGTTGTCTATCATCCGAAATCACAACAAGAACCTGCCGCGTCGCCGAATAGGAGATGCGGCCGAAGAGGGGAACGAAGCCGCACGCGTCCCAGCCCATCGGAAAAGCACTAATCGAGCTTGTTACGTGGTTCAAGTTTTATACCATGCTTGGACCGATGTGGCCTACGCCGCAAAGTTTTCCAGCTTCGAAGAGTTGATGGCGCCGTACATCATTTTCGACAGCAGTGAGCATTGGTTTGACGTGCTCGATGAAGGTCTATTCGCACCGATGGAGCAGAAGCTAGATCTCTACCACAACAAAGCTCCCCTATCTCATCCTGATGGATATGGTGGAAAAGTAGAGACAAGAACCAGTGCGCAGCACAGTGCATTTAGGGACCTTGTGAGGAAGTTCTTCGACCGGTTGCAGTTTCTTATCGTCAACCCGGACCTGTACACCTGGCCGGAGTCCGACCGCTGGGGGCACTGGAAATATACTTCTCAAGCGGAAATCCGGACAAGCTGCCAGCGTATTTTGACACCCTCGACGAAGACGTTATGGCTGTCCTCCGCCCGGCACCACAAGCCGCGGACGCAGAAAAGGTCCCCAAGCCGGTTGATGACACTCCCACTCGTCGCAACACAGGAGGGAGAGGTTTGGTTCCGTCGACAAGACACACAACCAGGCTTCAACTTGGACCTGGGAGGACCAGTCTTACTGCCCAAGGGCCGTCTCCCCCGTCACCGTCACCCCATGCGACAGAAGAGCAGGAAAGTGAAGGGCAGGCTCTCGCAAAGGACTTTCTTTCGAAAATGAGTCAGTATTGCCGGGTGTACGACGTCCCTTTCGAAGATTTGGTCAGTGCCGACGAGAGCCGAGAACACGTGCCCATCACGGGCAACGTTCAGCTCATTCTGACTGATCCGCCCTACAATGTTCGTCGTAAGAGGAACGATTCCAACTCTTCGTACGACAGGCTAACTGCAGAAGATATGCAGGCTAGCATCGAAGTGTTTGACGAGCTGTTGCGCCCCGGTGGCCACGGCATCGTGTTCTGCTCGGTTTTGCAGTTCTACGAATGGTTCCATTACTTGGAAACGTACAAAGGACCGCAGTCAGAAGGCCCAACCGATACTGCTGCCAGTGATGACGGGTCGGATGAAGAAGAGGTTACGTCCATGAATTCGGACTCCGAAGCATCGCAGCACAGTGGCGAAGAAAGTGCGGATGAGGAGGAGGACGAGGAGGAGGAGGACGTCGTTCGGAATTCAGTTTTCTTCGTTGACGAGGTACCTCTGTTGTTTGTCCGACTACCTGGGCACCTCTATCAAATGCCGGGGCGGAAGAGGTACCAACGCATGAACATGGCAGAGGTCGCTATCCACTTCTGGAAGCGAGGTGTTCCGTTCAAGACTGGAAGCGAGATGGTGGCCTATAGGAACCACGGATACATGGACGGCACGTACCCGGCGTGGTGCAACGTCACCATCAATATGCCCGCCATCGATTCGAATGAGATGGTGTGGCGAACAAGGAGCACAACCGGTGCTACGGTCAGAGTTCGTGCAGAGCAGAAGAGCGTCGCTCTCATGATGGAGTTGATCAGCCAGCATTCACAGCCTGGTGATATTGTTGTCGATCCATTCTCTGGCACTTTCGCAACGGGAAAAGCAGCTATGAGCTTGCCTGAGCACCGTGTTTTCGTCGGCAGTGACATGGACAAATTGTGTGTGGTACGATCGCTTCCAAAGCTGTGTGCAGTCATGTCACGTGTAATTCTTTCAAACAACACTGACATGAGGGTCACGACAGAAGCGAAACAGAGTGCTGAGAAGTTCTTGGCGTCCCCCTCTGTCACGATGCGTACGCAGAGGGAACGCAGGATCATCGAACCCCCACCTGGCCTTCCCTGTACCAGAGGTTCCCGAAATATATTCGGCAGTACCTCTGGCAGCTGTGCCCAGAGTCGATTGCGTCGCGCGAGCACATGGAGAAACCGGTACATTATTGGCCACCTTCCCTGCGCCGCTGGTTGCAAACTGAAAACCCTCGCGTGATGCGGGCACACGATTGTGTTGCGAAAAAATTGAGCGTTCGACCATCGCTGATTAAGCATCCAAATGCAGGAAGAGGGCTCTTCGCTGAACAGACATTTAATGTTGGTGACGAAGTATGTGCATACTACGGAACTGTTGTGTACTCTGATATGAGCAAGGAGTCGATGAGGTTCGCGTACGGAGAGGGTCACATGGCGATAACGAAGGAAACATTCTTGATGTATGCTATCAAGCTGTATGCAACAGCGGAGGACGACGAAAACATCGAGCATCCAATTTGGATTGTTCCGGCTCCGTTCTGTTCGGCGCAGTTCATCAACGACCCGCGGTATTTGCGAGGTGAGGACACTCCGGCGGAAGACACCAGGCGGATGGCCAACGTCGAGTTTGTCGAGAACTACAGCAGCGGTTCGACGGGGAAGAAGCTCAAGGCGAAGGACCTAGAAAATCCGAAGATCATTGTAGTACGTGCAATCCGCGATATCCGTCCGGGGCAGGAGCTCTACGTTCATTATGGGACAGCGTTTAGAGCATGGAATTAGGGTCACGAAAGATGTTTTCATTTCGACTACAAATAAAGCTACGTTCCAGAGTTGAAGTATATCATATAATGCAGAATGTCCAGCCACCATTAGTCCAGGGTGAAACCTATTCGGCAGTACTCGCCTGTCAAAAAACCAATCGTTCACACTCTAGGTGCACTTCGTCCGAGCAGTGAACCTGACTGCTTGGTTGCTGTTATGCGTGCAGATGCAAAATACAAGACCAAGTTGAAATGGACGCCCGGTGGATGTCCAGCTCAGTTGCATTGCTGTCCAGCCCAGAAATTCTACAATTCAGGGCAGAAAAAATATTGCAAAAAACATCGATTTCAGCGGGTCGATTGTGCCGTACGGCACACCCCCATCTCAAAAACATGTTCACATGTGCATGTTTTTGAGAATAGCCCAAATTTTAATTCAAATCAGGGTGTCTAATTTGGCCACAACGGCCCCAGGAACCGACCGCCGCCCCGAGTGGGGTTGTCACTGGCTTCTGTAAGCACTAACTGTAAGGCTAAATGGCGTCTGACAAAGGGTCAATTTCAGGCTCAATACGCCAGGAACAGGTCTTGGTCCTTGTTCCATCATGGTCCCACCCCACTCTCTCACGACCAACCTGAAATGGACGTCCGGTGGATGTCCAGCTCGATTGCACTGCTGGCCAGCCCGGAAATTCTAAAATTTCGGGCACAAAAAAATTGTAAAAAATCAACGATTTCAGCGGGTCGTTTGTGCCGTACGGCACACCCCCATTTCAAAAACATGTTCACATGTGCATGTTTTTGAGAATAGCCCAAATTTTAATTCAAATCAGGGTGTCTAATTTGGCCACAACGGCCCCAGGCACCGGAACCGCCGCCCCGAGCGGGGTCATCACTGGCTTCTGTAAGCACTAACTGTAAGGCTAAATGGCGCCTAACGATGGGTCGATTCCAGGCTTCAAGCCTAAGTTATGCTAGGGTGACATCGTTTCCCCTGTTCCATCATGGTCCTGCCTTACTCCTCCACGACAAACACTACTCACCCATCACGTTACTCGTATTCCGTGCACTTTGTATGAGTAGTGAACTCGCCTGCTTAGTTGCTGCAATGCGTGGATGTAGGCAGCACACGACCAACCTGAAATGGACGTCCGGTGGATGTCCATCTCAGATGCACTGCTGGCCAGCCCAGAAATTCTACAATTTCGGGCACAAAAAATCTTGCAAAAATCAACGATTTGGGCGGGTCGATTGTGCCGTACGGCACACCCCCATCTCAAAAACATGTTCACATGTGCATGTTTTTGAGAATAGCCCAAATTTTAATTCAAATCAGGGTGTCTAATTTGGCCACAACGGCCCCAGGCACCGGCCACCGGCCCCGATCGGGGCTATCACTGGCTTCTGTAAGCACCAACTGTAAGGCTAAATGGCGTCTGACGAAGGGTCAATTTCAGGCTCAATACGCCAGGGACAGGTCTTGGTCCTTGTTCCATCATGGTCCCGCCCCACTCTCTCACGACCAACCTGAAATGGACGTCCGGTGGATGTCCAGCTCGATTGCATTGCTGGCCAGCCCAGAAATTCTAAAATTTCGGGCACAGAAAAATATTGCAAAAAACATCGATTTGGGCGGTCGATTGTGCCGTACGGCACACCCCCATCTCAAAAACATGTTCACATGTGCATGTTTTTGAGAATAGCCCAAATTTTAATTCAAATCAGGGTGTCTAATTTGGCCACAACGGCCCCAGGAACCGACCGCCGCCCCGAGCGGGGTCATCACTGGCTTCTGTAAGCACTAACTGTGAGGCTAAATGGCGCCGAAAGATGGGTCGATTCCAGGCTTCAAGCCTAAGTTATGCTAGGTACGCATCTTCTTCCGTGTTTCATAATGGTCCCGCCTTACTCCCTCAACACAAACACTACTCACCTATCACGTTACTCATATTCCGTGTACTTTGTATTAGTAGTGAACCCGCTGGCTTAGTTTCTGCAATGCGTGGATGTAGGCAGCACACGACCAACCTGAAATGGACGTCCGGTGGATGTCCAGCTCAGATGCACTGCTGGCCAGCCCAGAAATTCTAAAATTTCGGGCACAAAAAATCTTGCAAAAATCAACGATTTGGGCGGTCGATTGTGCCGTACGGCACACCCCCATCTCAAAAACATGTTCACATGTGCATGTTTTTGAGAATAGCCCAAATTTTAATTCAAATCAGGGTGTCTAATTTGGCCACAACGGCCCCAGGAACCGACCGCCGGCCCCGATCGGGGGCTATCACTGGCGTCTGTAAGCACCAACTGTAAGCCGGAGCCGGCTGCCGCCCCGATCGGGGCTATCACTGGCTTCTATTAGCACCAACTGTAAGCCAAAATCGCGTCTCACGAAGGGTCGATTTCAGGCTCAACACGTCAGGGAAAGGTCTTGGTCCTTGTTTCATCATGGTCCCGCCCCACCCTCTCGCGACCAACCTGAAATGGACGTCCGGTGGATGTCCAGCTCGATTGCATTGCTGGCCAGCCCAGAAATTCTAAAATTTCCGAAAAATCAATTTGGTGGCCCAGCATCTCCTGTGCCGAAAATTCCCGCACTCACTTCTGATATACGTCTAGACGTGTTTCCCACTTGTACGCATCAGGGAAGGCGTCACGGAAGGTTGACACTACGCTACTTGTGTACCGCGTCGTCTGAAATAGCGAGTAGTGTTTGTTGTATAGTTGTGGAGTATGCGTCTAGTGGTTTGTAAAGCTTGCAGAACGGGATAGGGATGTGGGTGGCCCTATTTTATGAATACATGAGTACCAATATTCAGGGTTGACAAAGCGGAAAGGCATAGGCTCATACATGTTTGAGATTGCATAGTAGAGAAAATATTTCATCGAAATTTACATGGAGCTGATGGAGGTTTTAAGGATGAGGTATGAGAGGAAGAAAATTCTTCTGTGGTATGAGGATGTGTTCTGTGGGGGATGGAATCTTGGGATGGTACAGGGGGAGGTGGAAATGTACGGAGTGCGGGTTTAGAATGGATTGTGATTCGGAGAGGAGTGCCGACAAGCATATTATGGGGATTGGGGAGACGCTGCGGGGTGTTGGGGTAGTGAGGGCGGAGGAGGTGTTTAGGTGGGACCGTAGGAGGGTGCGGTTGAAGGCGCCGAGAGGAGGGGTTTTTAGGAAAGTGAGGAGAAAGAAGGGGAGGGGTGGCGTCTGTTCTGGCTGTGGTGAGTGGGGATGTGATGGAGAAGAAGGGGGTTATTGTATTTGGGGAGGGAGGGGAGTGGGAGGAAGGGTGCGAAGTGGGGGGTTGATATGTGTTTCAGAGCGGGGAGGTTTCTGGGGATACGGCGGGGGAGCCACCCCGCAGTGCGGGAGCGTGGGCCGGTGGTGGTGGTGTATACGGTATCGAAGATGCGGATGGCGTGGGGGCATGGAGCAGCTGAGGGAGGGAGGGGTGGAGCAGGTCGGGTACGGGATGGGGAGTGAGAGGTTTTGGAAGAGTAAGCTGCAGGGGAAGTTTGTGTAGAGGGCGAAGGAGAGGGGTTGAGGGTAGAGGAGAGAGGGTACTGAAGAACAATACGTTTCAAAGGTGATGGGGGAGAGCATGGTCGAGGAGATAGGGGGTGTTTTGCCCTATTCTGAGGTAGTATGAGGACTGGTTATACGAAATCTGTACGGTAGAGCAGAAAAGTAGGTATGGAATGGAGGTGTGCACCGTGGAAGCGGGGATAGGTATCTGAAAAATGCGTGCTAGAGTGGTATTGGGGGTGTTTGAGGTACAGTACGGGGGAGGTGAGCACCAACAGGAAGGGGGTGTGAGCGAGAGGATGAAAAAATTAAAGACGAAATTGGAGTCGACCGACAAGGAAAAATAGAGTGGTCGCCGTGATGGATGCGGACATCCATGTCGAGCACGGCGGCAGAAATTTCTGGGGTCGAAATTTTTGAATTTCTGAACCGGCGCCCGTCCTAGGTGGACATAGACATGGCGGAAGTCCATCCCGAGGGGGACATCCGTGGTACTAGAAACAATGAATGTCGCCCTAGTAATACTAGACGTACTAGACCGCATGGACGTCCGGTTCTAGGCGGACATCCAAAAATACTGGAGAACATGGACGTCCGCCTAGTAATACTAGGTGTACTAGAGGTTGTGGACGTCCGCGTCCATTTCCGAGAACACAGACGTGGTTGCGTTCGCCGATGACGAAAATCATCCCAAATTGGGCCCTCTGAGGCGAGACGTTTTAGAACGTAACGGATCTTCCGTAACGGCTCAAGACGTTGCCGACGCCTTAGAGACCTCCGACGACTCCGACACGTCGTCGGAAAACTAATGACGGGGAGTGAGGTGTCGCACTCCCGTCAGGAGGTGGAGCGATTACGCTACTCGGTGGGCATCTCACCACAACCACCTCCGCAGGAAAAGGCTGCAACTCCCTCTAGGGACCAAAGTCTTTCCCAGACACCAACCCCTTCGGGTTCCCCCACTGGGACTCGAACCTCAAGGCCGAAAGCCTCATGCCTGCTTAAGGCCGCCCATTACGTAGTAATGGGTTCCATCGGACTCGATCCGTCAATTCTCACGCCCATGCGTATGGTGATGGACACCGGGTCCGGACCATCGGTCATCCATGAAAGGAGCTTACCCCAAAATTGGGAACAATTCCAAGTCCCTACGGGGAAAGTTCCGCAACTGGCCGATGCTAACGGCAATCCTCTTCGGATAAAAGGCAAGATAACACTGTCATTACAGTTAGGCCACAAGTCCTTTGAGGAAGAATTCTTCGTCGCGCCTAAGTTGGCCGTACCCCTCATCTTGGGAACTGGGGCAATGAACACTCACGTAGACGCAATTAGGTGCCGGGCCCAACGAATTGATATTCACGACGGCGGGTCGATAGCTATCCTAGTGATGTCGCCTACGCGTAAAACATCCCCCACCCTTTCGTGCTGCGTGGATGCCTCGCGACCCTCTAATGGGATTAACTTAGACCGCCAGCCTCATGGCATTCGATTGTCACAAAGTGTGAATGTTCCTCCGCGGAGTCAAGTAACAACTACTGTTGTATGCGCCGGTGGCGGCTTGAGTATACTCTCTCCGAGAGATCGGATCCTTCACCGACATCGTGTCTCTATCCCGAATGGGGTTGCGGAAGTCATCCCGCGACAGGAATTCCTGACTATTTTAACTAACTTCGGTACATCCGACAAGTACCTCCCTAAAGGGACAATTATAGGCTATGCCCTTCGGGCACCCGAACGGCCAATGCGCCCCATGGCTCTCAGCCATTCTACCCCTTCCTCCCAAGAGGCCTCCACTATGGTGACTACTCTCCACCGGGAGCAAAAGGCCGAGGCCACCCAACCACCAAGCTGGAAGCAAGAAGTCTCTCTGGACCACCTTGGTCAAATCCCGTTGAGGGAACGCATCCTTAGCATGCTATCTCGACACGAGTCTATGTGGGATGGATCCCTAGGGGACATCCGCGCTACGGAACACCGAATCGACATAGTCGAAGGGAGCAAGCCTAGACGGCAACAACCCTACCGGATGGGACCCGCTCGTAGAGAGATTGCCCGTAAGGAAATAACCAGTATGCTGGAAAAGGGAGTGATCGAACCGTCGACCTCCGAATGGGCTAGCCCAGTGGTTCTTGTCCCGAAGAAGGATGGTAAATTACGCTTTTGCGTCGACTATAGGGGTCTTAACGACATCATTGTCAATGATGTGTACCCCCTTCCACGAATGGATGATTGCATTGACTCCCTCGGAGATGCTCAAATATTCACCACATTGGATTGTAATTCTGGCTATTGGCAGATTCCTGTTGCACAGGACGACCGTGACAAAACGGCATTCACCTCCCACTTGGGGACCTATCGCTTCAAGCGTTTGCCTTTTGGCTTAAAGAATGCTCCGGCAACGTTTCAGCGTGCCATCGACATTATTCTTAGCAGCGTTCGCTGGCAGACCTGTCTGATTTACCTAGACGATGTAATCGTATTCTCTCGGGACGAGGCCGAACATCTCCACCATGTGGACCAAGTACTCTCCCTCCTACGGGAAGTAGGTGTCACCCTGAAGTTGACAAAGTGTCATTTCTTCGAAAAGAAGGTTGATTACCTAGGACATGTCGTGATGCCAGGAAAGCTAGCTGTTGCACAGAACGCCACTTCGGCTATCGCTGACGCGATCTTCCCGCAAACGCCTACGCAAATGCGATCCTTCCTCGGAAGCTGTGGCGTCTTTCGACGATTCATCAAAGGGTATGCTGCAATTGCGCACCCCTTGAACGAAATGCTGACCAAAGACAGCCTCCCTAAATTCGGGAAAGAACCTCCTACCGAGGACCAACGCCGCGCGTTCAACGCTCTCAAAGAGGTCATGACCAAGCCGCCGATACTGGCTCTACCCAAGTTGGGTCAACCCTACACCGTAGACACGGACGCGTCCGCATACCAAATAGGATGCGCTCTGCTTCAGCAGCAAGGGGAAGAGAACGATCTCAAGCCAATTGGCTATTGGTCGCGGACCTTGACTAAACCTGAAAGAGGTTACTCCCCTACGGAGCGTGAATGTCTAGCCGTCGTATGGGCTGTCACTATCCTACGTCCATACTTGGAGCAAACAAAGTTTGTAGTCCGGACGGACCATAACGCGCTACGTTGGCTCATGAATATCAACGACCCTTCAGGGAGACTATGCCGTTGGCGCCTCCGACTTGCGGAATTTGACTATCAAATAGTCTACCGACCCGGCCGGGTTCACCAACTACCAGACGCCCTTTCGCGTGTTGAAACTAACGGCGAGACGCCCGTCACTATTGACGATGAAATACCAACTCTGTTGGCCACGCACGCACCGCAAGGTGAAACATCCTTTGATGACGACACAGATGCATGGTTCTACGACCTTTCTCTAGCAAGAGACCACGCCAAGGAGGCGCCTAGTCGCAACGGTACACCCGTCTTGACAACTCATCCGCAAACGGAAAACTACTGCCCGATAACTCTCCAAGAGTGGCTCGAAGAGCAAAGAACGGACGACTTCTGCCAACAGGCCCTGGCCTCGCAGAAGTCTGACTCTCTCTTCTTCGAAGATGAAGACGGTGTCCTTTGTAGGAAGTCCAAATTGGACGGGTCATCCCAGATTGTGGTACCCAAAGCCTTACGGCAACGTCTATTGACGATGTGCCACCACGGCATCTTGGCAGGACATCCTGGTCAGAACCGCATGTACGACACGATGCGTCTATCTTATTATTGGCCTGCAATGGCTGCGGACATAACCGGAACGGTTGAACGCTGTTCAGCGTGCGCGAGAAACCGATTACGGTTGCGCAAACATGCGAATACCCTCCAGCTGTTCCCAGCTACCACACCGTTGGATGACGTTGCAATTGACCTCCTCGGTCCTCTACCTCGTACCAAGAAAGGTAACGTGCACCTACTGGTGATTTCATGTCGCTTCTCCAAGCTCACCCAAGTGGTGCCCCTGCGAAGCATTACGGCTTACCATGTGGCAGTAGCCTTTTGTACACATTGGGTGTTTAAGTATGGTCCTCCACGGACATTACTATCCGATAACGGTCCGCAATTTGCGTCGAAGTTCTTCCAGGCCGTCTGCCTCCAGTTAGGAACGAAGAACGTCTTCACGACGGCTTACCATCCCCAGACAAATGGGCAAGTCGAACGGTATAACCGCACTCTATTGAGCATGCTACGTAATTACGTTAATGATAACCAGGACGACTGGGATGTCTACGCATCAGCGTTAACCTATGCGTACAACACGCACGTGCATCGCACAACGGGAACTACACCCTTCGACCTAATCCTAAGCCGACCTCCACCGCCATACGCGACACACCATTCGGTGAAAAGGAGGGCAACGCCGGACGCGTTCACGAAGCAAGACTTCTTACGCCGTATTACGGACACCATCGAGCTGGCAGGTAAACGCCTCCACGGCGCGCAAGCACGCTACAAGCGTAACTTCGACCGGTCAATCCGGAAGTCTAAACGACTCATCACTACCGATGATTACGTTTATCTGGATAATCCAGAAGTCCGTGAACGGAACAAGCTAACTCCAATAGCTCAAGGTCCCTATAGGGTTATCCGTGCCGGACGGCGAACGGTTTACATCGACCGCGATGGTATCACCGAAAAGGTTAGTCTCGATAGAGTTGCACTCGCTCCGCGACCAACCGAGGAACCAACCTTACCACCTCGGCTACATGCCGCTAACGCACAAGCGTCACCATCAGGTGCAGATGCCCTCGCGCCAAATACACAATCACGCCAACCGACGGGCGACGGCCAACAATACGCGCCAAACGAATCACTTCCGCCAACTCCTAATCAGAAATACCCCTTCAGGGATCAACCATCGTCTCCACGACAACCTACAATTAGGATAACACCTGAAGGTAGTGGTTTGGGACAAACCACCCTTCAGGAGGGGGCCCCCGACGCTGTGCGCGTAAGCAAAAAATTTTGCAACTCCCTCTCGGGATCGACCTTGTAGTCTTTCACCCTTCGGTAACTCACCCACAATTGGGAACGACGCACACGACCCAAGTCGTTCACCCACCCAGCCGGTAACTACCAACCGCAATCGCACACAATTGCGAAGAAGTCAACAAAGACGCCATGACAACTCTGCCAATGCAGACCAAGACCAAGACGTCAACCCAGACCGGGCTCTTACATCGCACAAGCGAACGTTGCGACAAGACACGACAAATGTCGACGCTGCTGAAGCCGCCCGAAGACGTTCAAACCGCACAATTGCGACGAGAGGACAACCATACAGGTCACGCGTACAGACGCCGAGTTCTCCACAACGAGATGTGAACCCTCCATCGGGAGCCGAACTTCGCATAGCGAACCAAGCAAGTCAAGCACCCGCCCATTTGGCAAAACCCAAACCGGGTCGATACACTCGCTCAAGTGCGAAGAAGAAGAAAGCCACGGCAAACCCCGTAAGGTCTTCGGAAGCCACCCCCAATGGGGAACAAGAGAAAGCGCCACAGGGCACGCAGCCGAACTCGGAACGAGTAGCTCTCCCTGAAGGGACGAAGGAAACCCCAGAGGGAAGTAGCGACGCCGAACGCGCAACCTCAGAGGAGGAATATCCCATCGATGATCTCCTAGATTACGTCACTGACGACGACGGGGAACAATGGTTCCTGGTGAAGTGGTATGGCTACCGAAAGCCGACATGGACGCAACGCGCGAACGTCCCCCCTGAATGGGCATCAAGGTACTTCCGTCGAAGACAACACCGCGAAGGTGACAGGCAACCACGCCGAGCGCGCACGCGCAAACCCAAGAGAGGGAAGAAGTAGAGTAACCCCACAGGGATAAGAACCTAACAAGGTACCCACTGGGTGGAGCTAGCAAACCTCGGAGGGTCATGCCAAAAAGGGCGCACTTTATCACCGCCAACCGGAGCCACTGTGGAAATTTAGATTTCAGGAAATGAAAAAATTGACCAAAAAAGGGTTTCAACAAACAAATCCGCACGTCAGCGTGATGATGCATCTTTAATGTACCTCAGAGGTGCCTCAGGACTACCTGATGAACAATGGCGCAACGCAAAAGCGTGTTCAAACTACCGTTAGAGGTTATTCTCCCAAAGGCAATTGCCAGTCCTTAGCGACGATAATGGCTAGAAGGCCGAGGCCGATGAGAGGCAGACGGTGCCGTAGGGGCAGGAGCGCGTACATTCGTCGAAGGACGAGGATAGCGGGGTGCAACCCTTGTGAAGGTAGGATTACGACGCAAACCGCGTTGCGGAACTGCACTAGAACCCCGACGACTGGCAGGCACAGGGCCATGCGAAGACGCAACCGCAGAGGCGGATAACCAAACTGCTGGGATGGACGCGGGAGGCGGAGAAACATCTGGCGACTCAGGCGACCCTAACCGGGCATCAAGACGCGCAAGTAAAGGATTACTAGCATCCGCAGCACCCACGGGGGAATGAAGACGAGTACGCACGTTGCGTTCGGGAAGACCCTCATCGGGAAACCTAGCGCGACGACGCGAGTAACCAGGCTGAACGGCCTCCTCGCCACCCTCTTCGGGAATAACTGCTTGTTGCAGTAGACGCCTGGCGTCCTCCAACTCACCTTCTAATTCCCCAACCCGGGTTCGCAATTCTGCTGCCTCCAGGCGTGCGGCCTCAACCTCCCTATCCGCTGTGCGGCGACGCTCTCGGGCGATGTTACGCTGTTCGCGTCCTTGCTTATAGCGAGCAGCTAACGTGATGCACGACAATGCGAGTCCATCCAACGCGGATCTTACGATGTAACGCCCATTGGCAGAGGCAAAAATGGAAGCCACCGTACCATCCCCAAGATCATCGGCCAACCGCCGCACATGCGGAATCGATAGCAATTCGCGACTCGACAATTCCCCACGTAGGATATCAACAGCAGGAGGCTGACGCGTGACTACATCATCACCGTTGACGGATGGCTCAGAGCCTTGGTCGGATGTCAGAAGCGCCTCCATGGCGGGACCCACTTGGGATGAAGGGGCAGCTGTAGGCTGAGGGGTTGGCGCGGTAGGCGCGACGGTCATCGGGACCTGACTTTCGTACAAGTCATCAGCACCACTGGGTGGTAAGGAAGCAACAGGAGCGAAGCTCCGTCCTGCGTAAGGCGAACGCCCAGCTGGGCCTCCCGCCTCGGCGGCCGTCCACCACGGACGCGGCACAAATGCCTCGCCAACAGGCTGATATTTGTAATAGTCGGGGTGACCGTCGGAATACCTGTCAGGCTCCACGCCGTAATACCCATCTTCGGTGAACTCACCATCTCTGCGATAAGGCGGCAGCTCTGCGACTGTACCATCTCGATGGTTTAACACGTTAATACGTAACGCCCTCACCGGCAAGTCAACAGTCCTGTAGATAACCACCTTCTCCGGTGCCACTCCCGTGATGTTGGTACTGACCAATTCCTGCGGATAATCATCACCCCCAAGGGCCACCTTCAGCAACCGACGCACTACCGAACCAGGTAACTCTCGACTATAGGGGACCACGTCCGACACCGGAACCTTCGGGATATCGTACCAAGTACTGCTCACCCTATTGAGGAGTTCCTCCGCCATCACCGACACAAAGCCCCGCGTCTCGGCGGTACGAGCCAACTCGATCCCTATAAGGATATCCCTCTCCAACTCGAGGTACGATCGGAACCTGTCCATTCGCCATTCGGGCGCGTCGCGAAGAGCGGAATTGTGGAAATACACCAGCGACGGAGGGTCGGCGACGGGCAAACACATCGGTGGGGATGACTTGCCTTCCCAAGTGGGATCATCCCATAGCGGGTCCAAAGCTTCCCTAGCTACCTTCATGGGCCTAGTGGCCGGCTCAGCAGAGCTACCATGACGGTGCGCGAACACGCGATAATCATTCGCCGTCACCTGACGTCCCATCCTTCGGGAAGTAACCCTAGCGTGCAAACGCATATGATGCTCGTAGCTACCCGTATCGGGACGTGGAGGGTACGCAAACCAGCGTGACCGAACCATCGGTAGATCCGCTACGGAGCCTTGGTACGATCCTTCCTGGAACAAGCGACGATTCATACGTTCGACGTACAGTGCATCTCCGGGATGGAGCAGGAAAGTCCTGTCGCTGCATAGCGTATGGGGGACACGGAAGTGACGCATAGGGCGACTCGAGGGGAGACGGGCATACGCCGACCAACATTCGTTTTGAACCTGATGGTTTTGACCCCGGAGGGAGCTCATGAGAAGCATATCGCGACGTAACTCGCTTCTCGGGCGATCCGTAAAGTCCCTACGAGGGAGTCGCGCAAACGGGTAGTGTTCCCAAGGAGCGGCGAGCTCACGCCTGAAAGGCAAGGCTTGCGAATCGAATACCACCAGTTCATCAGCATTGGCTGGGTAAAATTCTCCCATGGAGCGCCAATTGGCAGTCGGCTTAGGTGCCCGAGGGGGAGTGTCGTGTGACGGAACAGCTGGTGCTGGAGCAGACGCAACTGCGTAAGGGTCAACCAAGGCGGTGCCCGACGGTCTTACGCCTACAGAGGCATCGGCGGCAGCCGCACCAGACCCACTTCGGGTAACCCTGCCAGTAGAGGCATATGGGTCTATGACCTTCTCGACAGGTTGAGCATTAGCCTTTTCGGCTGCAGCCTTCTCGGCTTCTGCTCGAGCAGCCTCGCGGCGCAATTCTTCTTCCCTACGCTTTCGAGCGTCCGCCAGTATCTGTTGGTTGCGGCGGCCATAGTCCTCATAGGGATTCGCTGAAGCGTCATGACCAGAAGAGGTACGAGCCGCCGGGGCGGAAGGACGAGAAGTAATCGGACGCGAACTTGGCGAAGGCCTGACGTTCGGCTGCCTTGTTGGCCTGGGCGTAGCGCCTCCCTCGGCGACGACTTCAATCACCTCCTCGGTGTCGGCCGGCATGGCTCCCCTTGGGGACGGGCCGGCGGCCTTCGATGACTCACCTTCGCGTGATGGCGGATTAACCGATGACGGTTTGACACTTGCCACTGGGGTGGAAGGCTTCGGGGAAGCAGGCGATTCAGCCGGAACAGAGTCGCACTCTTGTGCGCTTGCCCTGGTAGGGGGGACCGTCTCTTCGGAACGCGCTTGCGCACTCACAACCTTGCCAGCAGGCGACGCTGGATCAGCGGTGCCTTTGACGGCAGTCGAACGCGTTCGCGTTTGCGATTGAGCCGCGGCGGCTGACGGCACGCGTGGCGCTGAAGTCGACGAAGACTTAGCCGGTGTAGGCGGAACCCCGGTGCGGGAGGAGGAAGCCTGGTGGCGCGTCGTGGGACGGCGAACGCTGGAGCGTGTGGTAAGACGGTTGGGCGAACCCATATTGTCTCCTTCCTCTTCAGAGGATTCGAATTGAATCGGAGCACGAGGGGTCATCCTAAAAGCCAGTAGAGGCGATGACGGACGTTGATAAAAACCCTGAAGCGGGACGAACAAGTGGCCTATTGGCTTAAGTCTCCGGGAGGGAGCTGCGCTATTCAACCCAGGAAGGGGGATCGCGAGGCAATGGGCCGAAACGGCGAATGCAAGCCTCGAATTGGCACCGCTCGTGCGATCACGCGGCTAATTATTTAGCAGATGGACGCAAAAACCCTTTGAGGGATAATGGAAAGGACGCGAATGCGTGGACGCAGTTGGACACCGAAGGGGTGAATACGCTGTGTTGCGTTAGGGCGATGATGGACCTGAAACAGGTATTGATTCCAATAGGAAACGGTCGGGCGGAACTCGGGAAGAGTCGGATGGACAACACATTTAGTGTGCACGCGCCGCGCGCGGGAAAATTTTGAATTGCACAATGCAACGGCCACAGCCAAAAATTGTAATTTTATTTGATCAAATTTTGTCGGGACGACAAATCTCTCAGGAGGGGGCCGTGTCGTACCGCCTGGCGGTCCTCGCTGATCGAGCCGTGTCGCTTCCCTATTGGGTACCCACTTACGGGATGTGCCAATCAGAAGGCACCAGCCAACTGGCGTGTTTCCTATACTTAGGACCAGCTATGGCTGACAAATAACCCCACCCGGGCCTATCGGCCCCGGCCAAGACCCCACAAGGGGCAAATTTTAACTTAGGCTGACCAGCCATACATTACAATGTAAGCCTATTGGCAATGACCTCGCGGGTAGGCGAGCGCCAGTAATTGGGTTCTGATTGGTCACTAACTGGATATTTATTCCTAACCACTAACCCTAGCTTACAGTAGACTTAGTATAAAACTGCCACTGGAATAGCCAGTAGGCACGGTTTCTAGAGTAACGTAAACTCAAGTGGAATTACGACCCACAGGAACAGTGTTCGC
This sequence comes from Asparagopsis taxiformis, assembly GCA_030407315.1. NCBI lineage: Eukaryota > Rhodophyta > Florideophyceae > Bonnemaisoniales > Bonnemaisoniaceae > Asparagopsis > Asparagopsis taxiformis. The sequence continues at coordinate 81,196 of JALQPE010003003.1, read as the reverse complement.
ATACCTATTGTTCAACCCCTCTCCGGGAAAACCTTAGGGTTAGCCAACAGCTCGACGGATTACGTCATCTTGCTCCATTAATACGCATCTCGCGTGAGCGCTATAATCGCACAACCCCCTCCGGGTAGCGATCCCTTCTCTCTCACGAGACTACCCGCCGGGTACCTATAAGGTTCATCTGCTCTACCACTTCCTCTACCGAGGCTCGGGACACCTGTCGGGTGGTTTGCCGCTCTAGCGGATTTTCTACCTGCTACAGGGATGACGACGATGGGTCGCTCGCTGCGGTTCACGTTGCCGAAAATTTGGAGGCGATCCTCTTCACGAACGGGCTGCCGCCCAACGATACGAAAACGGCAAACGAAAAGCCGGACGAGCTCGAAGCTCGATTGAACCGTCCATGCGAGGACGTGCCGAAGCTCACGAGCGAGCAGGCGCAATTAGCGTATTCCGTAATCCCGAATGATTACTGGACGCTGTCGTGTTGGTCATGCCGCGAAGATGGCCACTCGACGTTTACGTGTCCGCGTCTGACGCCAGATCAACAGATCTTTTTCGCGTACAAGTACTACCTCTTCCACGTGAAGAGCAACCCACGGCAGGCTGAGTACTTCCGCCAACGAATGGCCAAACGAAACCAGGAACGACCTGGTGAGCGAGGGAACGTGACCTCGCGGAGGTATGGCACGCCGCCTACGATACTCCGAAACCCCAATCGTGACGGGGGAAGGCCCTTCGACAAGCGCCGCGGCGACTTTCGTAATGACCGACGTGACCCCCGCCCGTGGGCGAACGAACGAAATAGCCAGCGTAATGGCCGCAGCGGAGTCTACGTGACGACTCCCGCCGAAGAAACACCACTCGAGGTGGAAACGAGTCACGATGACGAACGAGCTTCGTGGGCTCACGACGACGACGAGTCGAACGGCCTCGCACCGGAAAACGACCAGGCGATGTTGTAGGACCTTAGCCCTTGTAGATTGATTGTACCTCCGAGGAGGATTAGAGGATAGGTATAAGGCTTCGAACTCACGAGTGAGAGCGCCGGTTCCACGAGGCTGGTGCCTCGTGCCATCCTAGTAGCCCGAGGGCGGTGTCGGGTGGATCGATCCCTCGGAGCCCGGACACCTGTCTCCCAACCCGGTAGCGGGTGGTAGAGCGGGGTCCGGGACGGCTGGATCTAACCTGCCGGAGGGATCTATCGGCCGTGGCCGTCCTCAACCCACTCAAGGGTTAACTAGGCACTTAGCGCGATGGATCCCCGCGGGGAATTGTGGTCGCCTCCACGCGTGGCTGCCCACACGACGGATTCCGCAACTGTGATACCGCCCGCGGCTGCGGTCGAGACCGATTGAGAAGCCCACGGGCGTTAGCTCGGTTGACCGGCTGGGAGTGCCGAACCGACAGCGCTCCCAGTCGGTAGCCTTGTCCCGGTGGGGGGAAGGCCACTCCCGGTCGCCTGACGGCGTTAAAAGAAGCGGGAAGGTGGTCCACTACCGCGGAGACGAAATGCCCTAGGGCAATCCACGTGCACTCCCGCCGGAGGAGGCTCGCGGCGGGCAATTGGGGGAATGTGCGAGCGATCCCCAATTGGAGATCGAAACGGAGCAGCGGGTATCCGGTAAGGGAACTGCCGCCGCCGTTTAGTTGTAAGTTAAACGACCACGGTCGAAAGATTTGGAACCGAGACGATCTGCCTTTACTGTAGCTTAGTGGTCAGTCCGTTGACCTTTAAATGGTCAATGAGACTGCTGGGACCGGACCAGGACCAATGGTCCCGGTCCGACGTCCAATGGACCTTGTGGGGTGTTTATGTGGCCCAGGGGCCTTACAGAGTAAGCTGCTACGTTGCTACGTGTAAACTAATAGAGACGGCTAGCCGTAACATACACGTGCACAACTGTAACGGGATAATCCTCCCGCTCGCACACGTGTGTGACTAATCGCGCCTATATCGCTACACGTTGCACGCTCGCCGAAGGGTCCCGCGCAAGCAATGTGGCCCGGTGCCAATGCAAGGCGGCACGCGCCCATTCGCCCTTGGGCGACAATTGCCTTGCCACGTCACCGCGGCCATTGATTCTCAACGCGGCTCTTCGCGGCTGATTCCCTATCGAGCACCCACTCACGCTCTCGAGCGTACCGCCTAAGCGACCCCTCCTGGCGCCCATTCCAGACGCCTGGAATTGTCCCTCCCGCGACCGCTCGCAGCGCAATACGGGACGAGTCCCACAGATGTAGGTCACGAGCCACCCACATCGCCTGAACCCTTACGTGAAAGGGGGACGACAGACGTCGATGATCGGTCCTCCGCAGGCTCACCAATGAACGAGAGTTACGAAAAGCTCACGGCCGCGAAGGCCAACTCGAGTCACACGACACCCGAAGTGGGGGAAGAACCGCATTCCAACGGGACGAACGAACCTCACACGAAGAGGAAGTCTCGCAGACGAGAGAGACGCGCTACCCGGAAGCACGACGCTTCCGAACGCGAGAGAGCCAAGCACGCGGCTTATACGAAGCGTATCGACGCAAAAAAAGCTATACGGGCTCATGCGGTGAACCGCCAACGAAGACGTAGACTGCGCGCCGGTCAGGACCGAACCGTTGGTTCTCGACGGGCATACGTGCCTACTTGCTTCGAAGCATTACATCGTGTCCGGGACGATAGGACTAGACCTCAACGTGATGAGGGCGATTACCATCGCGATGGATACGTGCAGCGGCTACAACTTGATACGAACAAGTTTACTACCCTACGATTGGGTTGACCGCTGTCTACGTGACGAAGAGCTACCGAAGCTCGGGGACGCCAACGGGCGACGCTTGCCTATCGAAGGCGCCATCCTGCTTCGCGTCAGGCTGGGGAACTCGCTGTTCCATGTCAAATTCTTCGTAGCCAACACGCTGGCTGTTCCCGTTATAATGGGCACATCGTTCATGACGAAGCATGTCGATGCCATACGCTGTCGAATGCAGACAATCGAACTCCATCGGGGAGATACGATACCCATTATCGCGGAGGGCGATACGACGACTCCGTACGAGGAGGGGGAAGAGACGAATCCAAACGTGCAGCACCCGAAACGCCGCGAGCGTAATGCGGCCTCGAATCGGCCGAGCCGAACGTTCTCGGTTCGCCTGACGAAGTACACGCGTGTACCGGCGATGTCGCAACGGACCGTCAACGTGACGACGGACGCGACCGGACTCGTGTTCCTCGAACCGAAAGCGTTGGTGCAATTCCGGCATGGGCTACGCATAGCCAACGGAGTGGTCGACGTAGGACCGAGAGAGACGTTCTCTATCATCGTGTCGAACTTCACGAAGAAGGACCGCGAATTGCCGAAAGGCGCGACGATTGCGTACGCGGTACGCTCCCCGTTGGGAATGGTCCCACTCAAGCGTGAGGGCGGCGAAGCCCTCGCGAAGGTTTTGAACCTACCGCTAGTCGACGCGTCGACACGGACAAATACGAACGGGTTGGGCGACGAAACGCCAGACCCGTTGGTCAACGGAAAGGGGAACGACCCCGCCACGGATTGGCAGTCCACAATCGATTTGTCGCACCTCGACGACGAGGATTTACGAAAGCGCATCCACGAGATGCTAGCCACACATTCGTCAATATGGACGAGCGGACGCCTCGGCGAAATCAATGCTACGGAGCATCGAATCGAACTCGAAACGGGCACGCGGCCCATACGTTCAATGCCCTATCGACAGGGTCCGGCTCTACGTACGATAGCCGAGGAGCAGATCACGAAGATGCTCAACTAAGGGGTTATCGAACCCGCGTCCAGCGAATGGGAGTCACCAATCGTGTTGGTGCCGAAGAAGGACGGATCCTTACGTTTCTGTGTCGACTACATGTAGTCTGCAGACGTTTGAACGCGAAAACGATCGCTGATCCGTACCCACTTCCTCGAATGGAAGACTGCCTCGATTCGTTGGGCGACGCCGCCATATTCACGACACTCAACTGTAACGCCGGTTACTGGCAAGTGTCAGTCTCCGCCGAAGACCGTGATAAGACAACGTTTACGTATTTCATGGGAACGTATCGCTACGTGCGAATGCCATTCGGGCTACGAAATGCCCCCGCTACGTTTCAGCGGACGTTGGACATAATCCTCTCCGGAGTTCGTTGGCAATCGTGCCTAGTTTACTTAGATGACGTAATCGACTTTTCGAAAGACCTCGAGTCTCATCTGGGTCACGTTGACCACGTCCTTTCCCTGCTACGCGCAGCAGGGGTGACTTTGAAACTCGCGAAGTGCTCGTTCTTTCAACCACGAGTTGACTACCTGGGGCACGTGATTACCTCAGGGAAGCTGCATGTCGCAACACGGAACAAGGGAGCCTTTCGTACGGCTACGTTCCCGCGGGATAAGACGCAGTGTCGATCGTTTTTGGGCGCGGCCAACGTTTACCGCCGTTTCGTAAAGGCGTACGCCGAGATCGCTCGGCCACTCAACACGGTGTTGAAGAAGGACGCTTCCCCCGATTGGGCGAACCCAACTGACGCGCAGACGAATGCGTTCGAAACTTTGAAGACAATACTGGTGTCGCCACCAGTATTGCACCTTCCGAAGGCGGGACGTCCGTTCATGATCGATACCGACGCGTCGGCGTATCAGCTGGGAGCTACGTTGCTCCAGCAACAAAACGAAGATAAGCCGAACGAATGGGTGCCGATTGGGTACTGATCGAAGACCCTTAACGAAACCGAACGCGGTTATTCGGCAACTGGGCGCGAGTGCTACTCCGTAGTTTGGGCGATAACGTCACTCCGACCCTACGTAGAGGGTCAACAATTTACCGTACGTACGGACCACGAAGCCTTGCGTTGGCTGATGACGTTGACGGACGCGTCCGGACGACTACTACGATGGAGGCTACGCGTTGCCGAATTCGATTTCGAAGTTACATACAGGCCTGGGCGCGTGCACCAGGTGCCTGACGCTTTATCACGCGTGATATCTACGTATGACGACGGTCGACCCGTCGACGATGACGTACCATCGTACGGGGACGCGGTCCTCGTGACGACCCGCAGTCGGCGACAACCCACACGAAAAGGGCAAGGACGAACGACGTCCGTACGTAAAGAGGCACCGAATGCCAGGGGTCACGACGACTCGTCGAACGAGACTCGTGACGAACGAACACCAGCCACGACGGCTGGCCACGATGAACGCGAGTTCAACCGCGACGCGTCGCTCGATGACGTTCTTGACGAGGAACCGGATTTCCTCGACGAACAGCGCGCTGCTGAAGATGACTCGGCACGCGTGCCACCAGCTGAAGTCCAGCTTCCCATTACGAGGGACGAGCTTATCGAAGCTCAACGTGAAGACGCTTTCTGTCAATCGATACTGACGCGACAGTCCGAGACCCAGGACGCTGCATTCTTCGAAGGCCACGATGGCTTACTCCAACGCCGGAACCCTCACGATGAGGAAAGTACACAAATCGTTGTGCCGGCTTCGCTAGGCCGCGACAGCTAGAATTAACGCACCACCACGTCCTCGCTGGACATCCCGAACAAACGCGTATGTACTATACCCTACGGAGGACGTACTACTGGCCCGCGATGGCCGCCGACATCCACGCAACGGTACGAAACTGCGTCGGATGTGCGAAGAACCGCGTGAAGCTTCGCAAACGGACGAGCCCGTTACGTTTATTTCCGGCTACGGAGCCGTTGCGAGACCTATGTATCGACATACTAGGTCCGCTTACGAAGACCACGCGTGGTAACCGATTTATCCTCGTTATAACGGACCGCTTTACGAAGCTAACCAGAGTCGTACCTCTACGAAATATCGATTCCGCCAACGTGGCGAGCGCGTTCGTCAACGCGTGGGTCTTCTCGTATGGACCCCCACGAACGCTCATAAGCGACAACGGAAAGCAGTTCGCTGCTAAGTTCTTCCAGCGCGTTTGCAACGAGATAGGCGTAACGAACATCTTCACGTCGACGTACCACCCCCAAACGAACGGGCAGGTGGAGCGCTACAACAGGACGATCCTGGCGATGCTGCGCAATTACGTGAACGAAAACCAGAACGACTGGGATCGATACGCATCGGCGCTAACGTTTGCGTACAACACGCATGTGCATTCGAACACGGGCACGACGCCCTTCGACTTGATTCTGACGAATCCACCGCCACCGTTGGCGCTACACACGAAGGTAACGAACCGCGAACTACCCGACGGGGGAGGGCGAGCCACTTACGTTTGTGAGCTCGCCACAACGATGGAGAACGCGTATCGAACGCTGAAGGCCGCGCAGGCACGTTATAAACGAAATTTCGACAAACGAGTCCGTGTCTCGAATCGAAACATCCGCGCGGGAGAATACGTATTCATCGACCCGACGGACGGGAATACGAAGGGCACGAAGCTCGGAAACCACGCGTTGGGACCGTTCCGCGTACTACGTAACGACGTACGAACGTTCGTCATCCAACGAGGAGACGTAGTTGAACGTGTCAACTCGGACCGCGTTGCGTACGCGCCAACGCCGGCGAACGCGCCCCCGCCGGAGCCATACGATGCCACCGAGGCAGACCTCGACAAGAACCGCGACGGTCCGGCGTATGTAGTAGACGACCTACTCAACCATCTCGTGAACGAGGACGGAACGTTAGACTTCCTCGTGAAGTGGGTCGGGTATCGTGACCCTACGTGGGAGCCCCGCCGGAACGTATCTGAAGAGAGCGTCTCTCGATACTTCGCACGCGTGCGACGAGCCACAACGTGAAAGGCCACGACGGCCTCCGAAAACGCATGCGGGCGTTGGGTTAAGCGAACGCGTACGCGACGTTGCACGATGCAACTACCGAAGGCGACGAGCCGCACAAACGAGAAGCGAAGGCACAACGAGTGGCCGGGACGTCCACCCTTGCGTTGGGGGGGCGTGATGCGTGCTAGAGCCGTCGCTCTGTTCTTTTTCGACACCATACGTTGGTGTAGGCACGAGCGCCAACGAAAGTTTGGACGACGAGTCCACGCGCGGACGATTCACACGATGTGAAGAGCCACGACTGGCTCGACAGTGTTGTCCGTCCCACAGGCAACGATGACGACATCACGGGCCACGGACGGACACCATGTCAGATTTTTCGCGCGAAAATTATGATAGGGCCAGCGGGCCATGGACGTACGGTACGGAAAATCGGGCCGATTACAGTGCGCTAATCTGGCCAAATCTCGGGGCACGCGTGCCCCGAAAATTTCGTAATTTTGGCATGACGTGTGAGCAATCGTACGTCCCCGTGGACAACCGCTGACAACGAGTCGCATCGACCAACGAGGTCAACGCCAACAGCTCGCGAGCTAACGGCAACGTAACGCCGGAAGGCGGAGAAACCACGTAGGACGGACGCGTCCCTAACGAAGATGGCGACGGCCCCATCGCTAAAACCCACGCACGAAGCGGAACGAAGCTATACGCTAGCTGACGAACTAGACCAACGGGTCTCAGCGCGCGAAGCGCGCGAGAAAAGCGTGCGAAACAAACGATCCAACGAGGCAGCAACAACGGACGGCGAACCGCTATCGCCACCTCAAGGCACGACGCCGAACACGGTAGCCACGTACGGCGGCCACGGAATGACACAACGGTGTCCTGCCACGCGGGCATAACGATTGACGCGCGAAAACGAAAAGCCCGCGGGCTAGTCGAAATGCATGAACGAACCCAATAGAGGTTGACCACGTACGGTCACGTAGATTAAAACGCGCACGTGCGCGTCGTAACCGAATAAGCTAACGAAGCTAAGACTCCGTTCGAATTCGAAGGCGCACGCGCCATCGGCCACGTCGGCCAGGACGCGGTCGCGTACGCGGACGTCGGTAACGATAACGACGTGCCCCGACGGGTCGATCCCGCGAAACGAAAAACGAATACGCGACGGCGTACAAGCTGGTAGCCAACGTAAACGGCACAGCTGAAGGCAACGAGCCGACGAAAAACTGGCTCACGTAGCAGCCTCAAACGCCCGCGGGCATGCGAAACGACTTCGTCAATCGCGTCCCCGTCGGGTTCGCAAGGCGAATAAACGAAATTACGCAACGGCGTAGAGGGCGAGCATTACGTATGCCCAGGTACACGACGCACTACAAAATGAACGAGCTAACGAAACGCTCCACGGACGTCGCCGCGCGAAGCGAACCCGCGCAACGATTGCGCCACCGGCTAACGTGAAGCCGCAGAAACGACCAGCGCGACGGCGTTAATGACGTCAACGGCTATACGAAAAGCCAAGCCCGCCGGCAACGACGTTGTCAACGGGACCGCAACGCACAGCGACGAACTGCTGCGTACACGCCACGGCGTAGAACGTCAAACCGACTCACGCGCGAGCCGGTCTGACGTTCGACGAATTTTTTCGCTCAGCTCGACGGAGCAAATTAAAATTGGCACCGATGCGCTACGCGTCAAAGAGCTCGAACGCTCAACGAAATTCGGCACCCGACGGGGGTCATTCGCACGAGAAGCGACGGCGGAAACTATTTCCGAGTTAGTTACTAAATGATACGCACGCCAACGGGCTCAACGATCCAGGTTAACGTACCACTCGCAGTGAGAAGCCGCCGCTTCGCCGAATAGTTACGAATTTCACGAACCTGCCAACGGGCACGCGCCGCCGCGAACGCGAAGGACGAGCTGCGAAAGCTCTACGACACTCAACGGGGTAGACGCTACAACAAAAAAAATTGTGGGGAGGGGCTTAACGCTCACCCCTCCCCCAACGCAGACGACCTGCCAATACGAATTACGAAGCTCAACGGAGCCGTGCGGTTACGCAGAAAACAAGACGAAGTTTACGAAGCAGCTCGATGCTAAAGCCTACGAGGCCTACGTACTAACCTAGGAACGACCTAGTAGCGACGCGAACGCTTGCCCGCAGGGTCATACGACCCAGGGCCTTCGCCGCGGCTATCGTGGCTGCGGCTGCGACTGGGCTGAACGAAGCCCGGCGCGTACGGATCGACGGTCCGCGTGACCACGGGGGCTCGCTCGCAACGCGACGCGGGATCCCCAGCGTAAGGATCCGCAGTCCCGTGACTGCGCGTATCCAAAGGGCGCGCCGAAGCGGGGTCGCGTGGCAGGTACGCCGCTGCGTGACCATACCCGACGGGGTTTCCGAAGCCGCCGCCACTCGCATAACCGTAGGGTTCATTACACACGCCACCGGGCGGTGCGTAACCACGAGTCGCCGCGGCGAGACGCTCGGAAATCGCGCGTTCCGTCGCCAAACGGGCGGTCAGGTCCAACGTCTGGGCCCTGAAATCTTCGGCTGCGCGAGCCACGGACGTGATAAGGGAACGAATAACCCAGCCGTCCGCACGAGGCGGAGCGGCCATCGACGTACCGAGAAGCCGACGGGCATCCTCATCGGAGACGCGGTCGTCCAGGCTCACGAACCGTGGCGCGCGCTCGGCCGGCGTGGCCGCATCCGGACGACCGACGCGGGCAACGTTGCCCCCTCCCGTAGCCTCGCGTGGCACGATCTCTCGAGCACCCGGCGCACGCGGCGCTTCGTTTTGATGGCCACGACGGCCAGAACGCGACCCACGGGGTCGGTCGTTGCTCCCGAGGCCGCCGAAATAACCAGTACGATTGCCACGACGGCGTTCGGAACGGGAAGCGGTCCGCGGCACGTAAGCCCCATCGCTGCGCACGGATACGAACTCCTGATTATCGCCGCTTGCGTAGTCGGGGCGTATAACGCGATACTCCGGCCCCAACGCAAGGGCGCCGCGAGCCTCAGCCAACGCGCTGGTAACGGAGACGAACGTGTCAGAGCCGTCCACTGGGATTGCACGAAGCATCTCGTAGTCGGCCAGGAAGTCCAACGTGGACTCCGGCAGTAGGCACGCGCGCCCGAACACACGACGTTCCACGAACAGCGAGCATGCGAGCATCGCTGCGTGTTCGATGTCCACGGCCATGAGGAAACGTTCCTTCACGGGGGCAGGCGCATCCTTCACGGCATCGGTAAAATAGTGCACCACGCGTGGTAGCAACGTGGACGACCCACGGGGGTACGGGAACTCCTCTACCACTTCCGGCAACGGCGGGAAGTAGAGCTCGCTCGGGACGACCAACGGAGCCGACGCGTGCGACACGCGGTAGTCGTCCGCGTTCACGTGACGGAGCGCGAAATGGTCGTCGTATGACACCACGCTCTTGGATATGACGCTCAACGAAAGGGCGGTCTTCCATTCGGCTCGTTGCCTCTCGGAAAGTGTCCGCGGACACACGAATACGGACGCCACCGAGATGAACGGCGGTTCCTTGGGCGTTCCCTTCCACAGTAACGCGTCCATACGATCCACGTAGATCGCGTCGTTGACGTCACGCAACCACGAGCGGTCGCAACGTATCGACGCCGGGATCTGGTAACGTTCCGATCCCGGCGGCCCGACGGCGAAGCGACGCCCGGCTTCACGCACCCACTTATCCTCGGCGGAACGCATATAGTCGACAACCGCGCGGGCGTCTAGACGATCTTTGGCCAACGTGGCGAGATCGTCATCCGTGATAGCCACGCGAGGCAACACAGCCCACGCGTGGGTCAGGACGCCTACGTTGAGCGCCACACCGCCACGTGAAGCGGTGCCGACTGTCCCAGCGGGGTCACCACTCTCCGGCGAGGGACCCTGGCGAGGGGAACGAGGCTACCCGTCACGACGAGGCACGCCCGTGCGGGCCGCTGCCCCAGCACGACGCGAACGAGCGGACGAGGCACGCCCGTGCGGGCCGCTGCCCCAGCACGACGCGAACGAGCGGCCGCTGCCATCGCGGCTACACCCACAGACGGGGCCGCGACCTCCGGAACGATGGGTGACGAATTCCCCGAGTCGGACGCCGTTGCGTCATCGTCACGTGGGGCATCGGCCCTAGCAGCCTCGGCAGGCGTCACGGAAGCCACCAGGCGAGACGGAGCCATCGGGCGAGACGACGAGGCGACGGCCTGCGAAGCAACGGCTTGGCCCGCCCTAATGGTTGGGGCGGGCGCGACGGACGCTTCCGTCGCTGACGGCGCACCGGCTGTAGTAGGTAGAAAATCCGCAAAGCGGCAAAACCACCCTACAGGTGTCCCGAGCTTCGGTAGCGTGGTAGAGCAAGCGAATCTTGCGTCAACCGCCAATGGCGTGTATACCACGAAAGGTCTTCCGGTAATGCCGGGTGAAGGTTGGGGGTGCTCACGCACGGAGTGCGTATTGATGGAGCAGAAAGACGTAACCCGTCGAGCTGTATAGCTAAAGCTAATTCGTCCTAGAAGGATAGAAAAGAGCGATGCAAACACTGTTCAGTGGAGTCGTAAATTCCACGTGAGTTTATGTTACCTCTAAAAGGTTAAGCACTCTGGCTAATCCAGAGGCGTTTTATACTAGTCTAAGTTACTGTAAACAGTTAGGGTAGGTAGACAGTTAGGAATAAATATCCTTAGGTGCACCAATCAGATCCCTGATTATGGCGACTGCGGGAGCCCGCGAGATCACCAACTGTTAGTGTTACAGTGTAAAGTTAGCTGAGTTAGCTTAGTTAAAATTTGCCCCTTGTGGGGTCTTTAATTGTCCCAGTGGGTCCATTCCCTTGACTTGGGCGAGATACAGCGAGGCTGTTTCTATTGGTCAGTCCCGACCCGGGCTCATCCAATAGGATGTTGACACGACCCCACCAGGGCAGACCACCGCGTGGTATGACATCGCCCCCTCCTAAGCCAATTGTCGTCCCGACAATTCCAAAAATCTACTGATTTTAAATTCCCAAAATATTTCCACCGCCGTGGCCGGCCAACCGGATAAAAATTTTGACCGCCAAAATTTGGCTGATATTTACCCGTGCACACGGTTCCACTCCCGAGCATCGCCCATCATCTGAGTAACGACCCTTCGGGTTTGCGTCCCTTCACCGGCGTGGCAGTGTTGTCCAACCTTGTTCTCCCTCCGGTCCTGCCGGTTTGCGAAGCGATCTCACACTGGCGATTCAAGTCTTGTGCCTCGCTGAGGTTTGCGCGCGTGATACGCGATTTTTCTTGCGTTAAGGGTAATACCCGCCTTGCGTTCTTCCGCGGCGTCCCTTCGGGATTCAAGCAAGACCTCACGCCTGTGGCGACCGTACGACTTGTCTGTTGCGTTGCTTCTGACTCCAGTGGAGTATTTAAGGACTGCTGTTACTCAGCATGGTCGATCGCATTAACAGCCCGACAGGCAACATGCCAACACGTTCTACGCGGGCGGCTTCCCGCCGTCAAACCACCCGCCATCAGGCGTCGCGCGCACCTTCGACTCCAACCCCAGCGACGCCGACAACTAACCCTTCCGCTTCCGCTGCTGGCGTTCCAGCTTCTTCTTCTCAACCACCGGATTCCGGTTCGCAGGCTAAACCCTCTACAGGGACTGGTCAAGAACAGGCGAAGACACCTTCGGCCGCTCACCGTCCGCCGAGTCCCTCACCTGAGGTTACGCCTCGTAAAGACAATCCCGGTAAACCGGTTGTGCTGCCTTCGGTAGTTCCGCCCCCAAGCGACCCTCATCCTGAGGTAGAAGAAGTTGAAGTTCAACGGGATACCCTGCGTTCACCGCCATCGGACAAGCAAGGGACTCCCCAGCCTTCGCGCCGCACGCCGGAACCGGCAGAAATTATCGTTGACGCTGCTGCGGCTTCGCAGCCCAGTTCGACCCCCGCGACTTCTGCCGCTCCTGCCGTCACAGGCCGTTCCATCGTTCCCCGTCCATCGGAGTATCCGGATCCTTATGCGAACCCTCGCTCGTCCACATGGAATCCCGTTACGGCTGAGCCGGTTAAGTCCAAGAATCCTTACGAGGACTTATACAGCCGTAATCGGCAATTCATCATCGATGCGCGAAACCGCAAGGCGGCCGAAGAAGCGGGTCGCGGGCTGGTTGCTAGCAATTCGACGCGAGCCGCGTATGGGTCCGGTGGATATGAGACGGTGCAACCGCAAGGAAGACAAGGTCAGTTGGTAGATCCGTACCAAAAACCAGCTCCTGCTGTTACGGCTGCGCCGACTTATTCATCGCCCAAGCGGGTTCCGGCTCCTTCCGCCGATTGGCGTCGCGAAGGCGAATTTTATCCTTCGAATGCTTCGGAGCTCATGGTCTTTGACTCACATGAGTTGCCTTTTTCAAGGTATTTGAGAGCTCCGTGGGAGTATTACCCTTTTGCACGCCTGCCCCTACGGGAGTTTTTAAGCGAGGACGTTACCGACTTGCGTTGAGACCTCCGTCTCATGGCAGGTGTTAAACACCGTGATACCCATGCGCTGCATAACAGCTGGTCGGCTTATGCCCAATTGCCGTCGTGTCGGCCGATGCGACATTTCCGTGTACCACACACGTTGCTGTGCGACCGTACCTTTCTTCTTCACCCAGGCGATGCCTTGTACGTTGAGCGGATGAACCGTAGATTGTTCGAGTCACACTCGGATCAAGGGAGCGTTCCCGACTTACCTATCGTTAGGTCAAGATGGTTTGCGTATCCGCCCCGCCCGGATACCGGTATGTTGGAATATCACATGCGTGTACACGCGCGTCACCTAGCCCGGACTACCGGTTTGCAAGTGTCGTCACTTGACTACCGAGTGTTCGGTTACCGAGCTAATCGGAGCATAGACCATCGCACTGCGAACTTGGTGGTACCTACAGCAGAGCTGAATTCGACGTTGGAAGATTCCCGATGGGAAGGCGAGAACTCACCGCCCTTGTGTTTGCCCATTGGGGATACACCAGCGATGCTGCATTTCCACAGTGTGGTAGAGGCGGATCCCCGTCCTTGGGTGAAGCCTCGGTTTTTGGACTATGTCCTGTTAGAGCGAGAGCTCATGATGGGTTTGGAGTTGGCTCGTCTCGTAGAGACTAGAGGGTTCCTCCCGGTGTTAGCCAAGCACTTGGCAGAGTCGGCTATCACGACGTGGAAGACATTCCATGAGATGCCGTTATCACCAGTTGTACCGAAGACGCGTAGCGTAGATGTGAAGGTTATCATCGAGCTCCTCGAGGCTTCTTACAAGACCACCGATGGTGTCGAGGAGATTGCTTGTACAATCGAAGGCGTTGCGCCCGAGAAGATCTTCCTTTACTCGCATCCGAGTTTACCCTTCAAACCGGCGAAAGCCGCGGCGTATACTACCCGGGACGGGATTGTGGTTGAGACTCCTCCGTTTCGTCGGGACGGTGAATTTGCCGAGGACGGTTATCTTACGGTCGACCCGCCAAGTTACTCCGACGGAGATTTGGAGGACTACATGTACAAACCCGAACGGGAGATGCACGTTCCACGCCCTGGGCGTTCGACACCTGCTGGTCATTATCGTCCAGCCGATTCCGGCGTCTCTCCTCATCCAACTGCTCCTGTAGAGCCAGCTTCTTACGAAGCGATGGAACCCCAGGCAGTTGTCCCTCCACCAGCCCCACTGGATCTTTCTCGCTCTACCCGTCCGGGTCTTCCGGCTTCTACGGCAGCGCCGTTTCTGTCACCAGACCGTCAATCCGGTCAGTCACTCGAGGATGGCGGTACAGTCGGTCGTGCTACCGCTCGCGCGGATGTTCTTGGATCCAGTTTGTCTGCGGCGCAGTTATTATCGGTTACGAATGTGCGCCAATTGGCGGATAGTCTTGGTGATGGCCAACTTTCGTCGGTGTTTCATCCACGGGATGACGGTTACCCCGTTCGCAATGCGTTGGATACTTTGGCGTTAACGTGTGTCACGTTGGGTACTCGGTACAAGGAAAGTCGCGAGCGACGGGATGCTGCAGTAACGCGCTATCGCGCAGAGCGTACAGGTCGCCGCTTAGCGGAAGAGAAGGTGTCAAAATTGGAAAAGGACTTAACTGCGAGGCAGAAGACGTTCGATGAACTAGTGACAAGAGTCCGAGAGCTTGAGGAAGAATTGCGCTTAGCGCGTAGGCGCATACCGCATGAGCGGGGTAGGGATACGACACACGCCCTGGAGACTCCAGCTAGTATTCAACCTCGAGGAGGGATATCCGGTCGTCGTCGGGATCGTTCTCCCGCTGAGCGCGACGATGGTCGAAATGTCCGCCCCCGGCGCGCTTCTCCAGTTAACACGACTCCGCCGTTGCTTCAGCGCATCGAATCACGGGATCCCGTGAGGGAGGAGTCTCCGGATATGTCCGATGAGGTGGTCACTAATTCTCCGACGGTATCGGTTCCTTCAGTCCCTGCTGTGCCTCATCATCGCCCACCGGCTCGTTTAACCACTTCCCGTCGGGATGCTGGACGCATTCGTCCTCGCGACACTCTTCGTTCTACGGCTCAACATCCGACCAACCGGTCATTGAGGCCAACCTCTTCCTACCCTTCGCATCAGCGCCCCGTCCCTCCGACAACTTCCGACGTTAGACGTCTTACTTCCGTAACCGGGTTTACCTTCTTATACGCATTTGCGTTTCACTCTTATGTTAGATCGTTCATCCATGCGCCGTGTGCGGCTTTGTCATGTCTCCCATTAAAATTTGGAATGTTTTTGTTGTTTTTATGGATTTTTCGTCCGCCGATTGGCTTCATATTTCTACCGCTCGCGGTTTTTGTTATTTGGCCAACCCGACGGGTGCTGTTCGTGGGGTCTTACCGGCTCAACCTTGTGGTCATTAGCGGTGACGCCGCGATCACTAGCCGTTCCTACTGACGCTCTTGCGTACAACAGCTTCGCTGTGGGGCAGCTCTGCCGTTCTACTTACCACGCCTTTTGGCCGTTCGTCGTTTAGACGTTTTCTTACCCGCTTGGCGGTCAACTTTCCGGAAGTACCGAGATATTTGCTCGTCTGGCACGTTGTGCCGTTGCGTCCACGTAGGGTCACGATACCCGTACCACTTCACGAGGAACCATTCCTCCTGATCGTCGTCGACGACATAATCGATCAAGTCGTCTATGGCGAATTCCTGTTCCTCAGGTGGTCCCAGGTTGTGGGAGACAGTTCCCGGTTCGGGTATAACCTCTTGGCTCGACGAGCGTCGTCTGCTTCCGGTGTTGGCCGTGTCACCCGCAGGGTTTATCGGCTCAGCCGAAGTGGCTTCTTGGGATATTTCCATGCCGTGTGGTCGGCTTATTCTTGTTTGTCGACGAGAGCGACTATTCTTCTTCGGACTTGTTCCGGTTGGTGCCTTATGGGTTGATCGGCGAAGCCGGGAGAACGTCTTGTTGGCGTCTTGGGAAGCAGGTTCCTGCATTGTGTCAAGAGTTTCATCCTCGGCGAGGTCAATTTGAGTGGGCATTGGCTGTGAAGCAGCATTGTTATTACGACGTATGTCAGCCTGGGCCCCCTCCTCAAAGACGGTTCGTCTCGGACCGATACTCGGTGTGTTAGTTACGGAATTACCTTCAACCGCGGAGCGGGATGACAAAGGCTTGGTTACAGGGTGACCTGGGGGTTGTCCGGTGTGAAGAGGTACGCGCTGCGGACCTGATGTCTCGCGACGTAGTCGTTCTTCCGCCATAGTCGGCACCGTGTTGGCGGCTTGATCGTCGGTTCTTGCCGCAGGTACGGGTGCTCCGTTAGAAGTTAACCGTAAGTGCGGTATTTCCTGTTCAGGTTGTGGCGCATACGTCACGCGGTCGTGGCTAACTTGTTCGACAAGTCCATCACGTTCAATATGGACGGTACGCCTACCGGCTTTAGCAACCTTAAAAGGTCCTTGCGCCAGTGGCGTCAACTTGTTTCGTTCCCGTACTTCGGGGTTGTCAAGGTAGACGTAGTCACCCTCCTGGAGGAGTCGTTTGGTCTTCCGGATCCTTCGGTCAAAGTCCCGTTTATAACGCGCTTGCGTGGCTTGTAGCCGTTGACCAGACTTCTCAATCGCGTGAGCAATCCGTTGCAGGAAATCCTGTTTCAAGAAAGCGTCCGGTTTACTCGGTTTTTGCCGTGATCTCGTCGAGTGATGAAGGGAGTAAGGTGGTGGGGGTCGACTTAGGATAAGGTCAAAGGGTGTCGTCCCTGTCGTGCGATGCACGTGCGTATTATACGCGTAAGTCAACGCTGGTGCGTATACATCCCAGTCATTCTGGTTCTCATTTACGTAGTTGCGTAACATGTTCAACAACGTACGGTTATACCGTTCTACCTGACCGTTGGTCTGAGGGTGGTAGGTTGTTGTGAACAAGTTCTTTGTTCCAAGTTGCAGGCAAACAGCCTGAAAAAGTTTGGAAGCAAACTGAGGTCCATTATCGGAAAGCAACGTCCTAGGGGGACCGTACTTGAAAACCCAGTGGGTGCAAAAGGCAACAGCCACATGGTAAGCAGTGATACTGCGTAATGGTACAACCTGAGTAAGCTTCGTGAAGCGACAGGTAATTACTAAAAGGTGAAGGTTACCCTTCTTTGTTTTAGGCAACGGGCCTAATAAGTCTATAGAGACTTCTTCCAGCGGTGCTGAAGCTGGGAATAGTTTCAATGTGTTTGCGTGTCTACGCAACTTGAGGCGGTTCTTGGCGCAAGCCTGACAACGTTCAACCGTAGCGGTTATATCCGCGGCCATGGCAGGCCAATAATACGAGAGACGCATAGTCTCATACATACGGTTTTGTCCGGGGTGACCCGCGAGTACGTCGTGATGACACATCTTCAACAGGCGGGGCCTGAGTGTTCTTGGTACAACCACTTGGTGGGAATTGTCCAGATTGGATTTACGTCGCAAGACACCTTGGTCATCTTCAAAGAAGACAGTGTCAGACTTCTGACTTGCCAATACTTGTTGACAAAAGTCATCAGAGCGTTGCTCCTCAATCCACTCGTTGAGTGTTATCGGTTCGGAACCCTCTGTCTGAGGGTGTGTCGTTAGGACAGCTGGGTTTATTCCCGTTAGGGATTTGTCAGTGTAATTCCGCGCGATGAGCACATCAAAGAACCAAGGGTTCATCTCTTCTGTAACAGGTACTTCCTGGGTAAGGTCATACGCGAAGAGTGTGGGAATTTCGTCATCCACCGGATGTGGGTCTAACCCTTCTGTTTCAACACGCGATAACGCGTCTGGTACTTGGTGAACCCTACCGGGGCGATAGACTATGGTGTAGTCAAACTCTAAAAGGCGGAGTCGCCAACGGCAAAGGCGCCCGGATGGGTCGGTGATGTTCATCAACCAACGCAACGCGTTATGATCGGATCGTACCACAAACTTTGTTTGCTCAAGGTATGGTCTGAGGGTAGTGACTGCCCATACTACAGCGAGACACTCGCGCTCTGTCGGAGAATATCCCCGTTCGGGTTTGGTTAAGGTCCGCGACCAGTATCCTACAGGACGATAGTCGTCGTCATCCTGCTGTTGCAACAGCGCACACCCTATCTGATACGCAGAAGCGTCCGTGTCTACGATGTATGGTTTACCCACTCTGGGCAGAGCCAATATTGGTGGTTGCACCAAGGATTCCTTGAGTTGTTCAAACGCGTGGCGTTGTTCCTCTGTTGGAGGCATTGAACCGAAGCTCGGTAGGTTTTCCTTAGTCAACATCGCGTTGAGGGGGTGGGAGATATCCGCGTACCCCTTCACGAAACGGCGGAAGACCCCGCAGCTCCCGAGGAAAGAACGCATTTGCGTAGGTGTGGTCGGAAAAGTTGCTTTCGCAATAGCGTCCGTTGCCGTTTGGGCGACCGCCAGCTTACCTGGCATAACCACATGTCCAAGGTAATCTACCTTCGCTTCGAAGAAGTGGCACTTGGCCAGTTTGAGGGTTACCCCTGCCTTCCTCAACAGTGTGAGTACCTGATCCACCTGATGAAGGTGTTCTTCCTCACTCCGTGAGAAGACGATGACGTCGTCAAGATAGATGAGACAAGTTTGCCAGCGTACGCTGCTTAAGATAATATCGATAGCACGTTGGAACGTGGCGGGCGCATTCTTCAGCCCGAAGGGCAATCGTTTAAATCGATATGTTCCAAGGTGCGACGTAAAGGCCGTCTTATCCCGATCCTCGGAGGCAACGGGAATCTGCCAATAGCCCGAGTTACAGTCAAGCGTGGTGAACACGCGTGCATCTCCTAAGGAGTCTATACAATCGTCCATACGAGGCAACGGATAAGCGTCCGATATTGTGATATCGTTGAGACGGCGGTAGTCAACGCAAAAGCGTAGCTTACCATCCTTCTGGGTACCAAGACAACTGGGCTAGCCCACTCAGAATTCGAGGGTTCGATGACCCCTTTCTCTAGCATGGAGATGATCTCCTTACTTGCTAGCTCCCTTCTCAAGGGTCCCATCCGGTATGGTTGCTGTCGACGAGGTCGACTTCCTTCGATTACATCGATCCGATGCTCGGTTGCTTTAATGTCTCCAAGAGACCCGTCCCACATGGACTCATGCTGCGATAGCATCGCTATAATTTTCTCCTTCAACTGCGGTTGCTGAAGGTGTTCCAAGGATACATCCTCCCGCCATTGCGGATTCTCTTTCTCCTTGGTTCCCGTCGCCGGGTTGGTCAGACTGATGATACGGTCTGTACCGGAAGAGGATAACTCACTGGGGAGCTTTCGATCGGCTGTGCCGGGTGCTCGACGAGCAATACCAACAACCGTCCCCTTCGGGAGGTATCTCTCTGCTGACCCAAAATTCGTTAGAATAACAGTGAAGACTGTTCGAGGAATGATTTCGGCAATGCCGTTCGGCATTGAGATCCGCTGTCGGTGGAAAAGTTTTCCCTTCGCCTCGAGGAGGCTTAGTCCGCCCCCAGCACAGACAACCGATGCGGTTACTTGACTCATGGGGGGAAGGGTGATTTCTCTTGCTAGCCGGATCCTGTTGGACTGGTGGTCCAAGTCAGTACCCTGCGAAGGGCTTGAATCATGTATATAGCAAGAAGAAGAAGAGTTGTTCATTTTACTCACATTCTGCATAAGCAGTATGGCTATCGAGCCACCATCATGCACATCAATGCGCTGAGCGCGGCATCGAATTGCCTCTACATGCGAGTTCATGATACCTGTTCCCAGGATAACTGGTACTGCCAGCTTAGGGGCTACAAAGAATTCTGCGTCCAGAAGCTTTCGGCCTAGCTGTATTAGCAGCTTGATTCTTCCCGTTATCCTGAGAGGATTACCATTGGCGTCTGCCAGTTGAGGGATATTCCCGGTCTGCGCGGCATAGGCCTTCCATCCCTTCGGTAAGGTTGATTCTTGGACGACCGAAGGACCGGAACCAGTGTCCATAACCATACGCATGGGCGTTAGAAGTGTCTCGGAAATTCCGATCGAACCTAAAACCACGTAGTGGGCTGCCTTCAAGAGACATGCAGCCTTTGGCTGAGAGGGGAGGGGATAAGGGATATCCCCGGTTGGTGTCTGGGTAGGACGGTTCAACCGTTTTGGTTTCTTCGTTCCACCCTGTGGAGGTGTAGATGGTGCGATATCCACCCCACAGCGAAGCTGTTCCACCCCCTGGCGGGAGCGCGACACCTCACTCCCCCCGGTTAGTTTTCCGACGAAGTGTCGGATGTTTCATCTGAAGATGCTAGAGCATCAACTGCGGTTTCTTCCGAACGAGAAGGACCAATACTCCGTTGCAATCCGGAAGCAAGATTTGTTTGTTCCACGACGTTGTTGTCCTCGGCAAACGCGACCATTCGCGGAAACGGTTTCTGCCGTTGGAGAACTGTTTTAGCAGGGACCTGCTTCTTCTTGAACTTGTCGAATTGCCGTTGCTGGCGGCGCATGACTTGTTCCGGCTCTTGCTGGTATGCATAGTTCGCGAAAGCGAAATACATTCCCACGGAACGGGAGAGGTACGGGCATGTGTACAGCACGTGACCGGGTTGCCGGCATCCGGAGCAGCGCCAATTGACCGCTCCCTTCGGGATCATGGATTCGGCAAGACTCACATGTTCCTCTGTGAGGGGCGGTACCTCCATCGGCGGTGTCTCCGCGTTCGGTCCCACGGTCAGTGGTTGTAACGTCTGCGACGTAGACATTTCTCTCCTCATTCCGAGGTCTTCATTAGCCATGGTAGCTACTAACGCTTTGCGTTTCCTTTCGGCAAGCTCCCTACTAGGGTACATCTTGGGCCTAGCCGTGTCGGCTGTGGTGGCTCTTAAGGAATCTCCGAGTCCTTTAGCCAAATTGCGTACCGCAAGGAAGTCTTCGCCGTCTCGGCCAACAGTCACCTTAACGGTGTCTTTTACCCCCGGGCGTAGCCCTTTGAGGTAATAGTTTACCAAGTCTCTCTCAGAGAAAACATTAGCACACAACAGTGCGGCCTCTTGCAGTCTATCGGCGTATTCTGCCTCATCCTCGTGAGGTTATTGTTTAATACGCGTGACCGCGTCGTAGGCGTCAGCCAAAACTGTATCCGTTGCATAACGAGTAAGTAAAGCATGGACGGCCTGTGGCCAAGTTATCTGCTGGTGCAGTTGATTTAGCAACTTCCTTTTCCGAGATTCGGACGCGATGAAGCGTTGCGCATCTCCTTCAAGGAAATAACGTAGCAACTTTGTTGCTATTCCTTCTGATACTCCGCAGGAGTCACAAGCATCTTGGTACTCCGCAAGGAATCGAAGTATATCGATGGGTTGCGTTCCATCGAACGGCGTCAAGGACGCATTGAAGTTCCGGATCTTTTCCGTTATCTTGTAGAGACTTCTACTCTTTCCGTTCGGAGCTTCTGTCGATGACGACTTGTCTTGTAACCGGTAATACCGGTAGGATACTACACGATCGAACGCGGGTTCGCGGGCTCTTAAAGGAGTTAAGCCTGGTTCCAGGGGTCCTTCTTCTGTTTCGAATGGATTCGAAGGTGAATCGAACCCGAAAACTGGGTCACTCATGTTGGGATTTGTACTTGGTACCGGACGGGCGAGAGACTCGCTGAGTAAATCCACTCGATCCGACAAACGTCTGGTGACGTCAACGACCTTGTCGAGCTTCTCGGCTTCCACAGCTACGCTGTTCTCGGCAGTGCCGTCTTGTTGATTCCACAGCCCTTGGTGCTGATGATCGGAAGAAGAACTAGCGTAGCTTCTCCTTTGTAGGTCGGTGACCTTCTTCTCAAGCCGGATAACCCGTTGTAGAAAATCCACACGGATAGACTTCCACGTCCCCGAGAAGACTTCTACTTCTTTCTCATCTACCACTTCGTGGCAAATGGCTTTCAGCTTGGGTGCAAGCAAATCAATCGTGTTATCCACGAGAGTTGAGACGAGATCGCCGTGTCTATCATCGAGGGTGTCCTCAACAGCTTGGCTGATCTCGTCGCGCATCTCTTTCAATTTATCATTGAGAATCTTGTCTGCATGTTCATGCATAAGTCGGAAGACTCCTTCCTCAGTGACGAATTCTTCGTTTGAACATCCCCCGATAGGGCCTGACTCGGAGTCAGAGTGTTCCGGAGACTTGTCCGATGGCATCACTTCTACTCTTGCTCAATGAGCTCACGTCTCACGACGAGTTTACTCTTCTTGAGTGGTTTCGGTGTGTCGCCGGTCGGCTAAGATGTCGGTAAGATTCTAGGTCGAGAGACCAATGTAGTAGGTAGAAAATCCGCAAAGCGGCAAAACCACCCTACAGGTGTCCCGAGCTTCGGTAGCGTGGTAGAGCAAGCGAATCTTGCGTCAACCGCCAATGGCGTGTATACCACGAAAGGTCTTCCGGTAATGCCGGGTGAAGGTTGGGGGTGCTCACGCACGGAGTGCGTATTGATGGAGCAGAAAGACGTAACCCGTCGAGCTGTATAGCTAAAGCTAATTCGTCCTAGAAGGATAGAAAAGAGCGATGCAAACACTGTTCAGTGGAGTCGTAAATTCCACGTGAGTTTATGTTACCTCTAAAAGGTTAAGCACTCTGGCTAATCCAGAGGCGTTTTATACTAGTCTAAGTTACTGTAAACAGTTAGGGTAGGTAGACAGTTAGGAATAAATATCCTTAGGTGCACCAATCAGATCCCTGATTATGGCGACTGCGGGAGCCCGCGAGATCACCAACTGTTAGTGTTACAGTGTAAAGTTAGCTGAGTTAGCTTAGTTAAAATTTGCCCCTTGTGGGGTCTTTAATTGTCCCAGTGGGTCCATTCCCTTGACTTGGGCGAGATACAGCGAGGCTGTTTCTATTGGTCAGTCCCGACCCGGGCTCATCCAATAGGATGTTGACACGACCCCACCAGGGCAGACCACCGCGTGGTATGACACCGGCCCCGACGAGGGAGGGAGCGCCCTGCGAAGGGTTCCTCGCTCCACCTCCAGCAGAGCCGGCGGGCCGCGGAGTGTGGGTATCGGTGCTACACGTAGTAACCATCGTGGTTAGTTTGTACACGACGAAGACGAACAGTGCGATGAGCACGAAAACGAGAGCCACGCGGGCGAGACGAAACGAGAGAACGAGAAGGGCGGAAGCAGCCAGGAGTACCCATCGGGGGAAAGAGGAGATGCAGAAAGGAAAGGCAACGGCCTGGATGACGATGGTGAGAGGAAGGGTAAGCGACGACCGCTATCACGTTAAGCCGCGGCTTAAATAACCTTCGGACGACCGTTGTCGCAATGCCCGCTGGCAGATTCACGAAATGGCCGCGGCCTGCGTGCGTATCACGCTGATTCGAAACACACTCGCGTGGTGGAATTGGACACTGCATTCGATTGCAGGAAACGCCTAAGCGAGGCATTGACGAACGATGCCAACAGGCGGGCGTGGATGATTACGAAAGAGCCGGAGCGTACGCGCGCGCTCCAGCGCCGTGGCCAACCGATCAGCCAACTGGGCCGCGTACGTTTAAGCGAGATTTTTCGGGACAACTGCCACGTCCGCAGTTGTACCCGAAAAGGCGCCACGGCCCCGTGTCTCAGGCGCGTCCTGACGGGCCTCGCGTGGCCGGGACGCCCACGTGTGGGGGTGGGTCTGTGTAGTATACGTGGCCAATTCCGAAATTGCAAATATTTACGATTTCCGCGGAATTCGAATTTCGGCGGACACGACCGGCGACAGCAATGCACGAACATTGCTGGCGCGAGCGCGCGCGACACCGGCACACGTGTGCAACGAACGTACTGGCACGCGGCCAACGGACTAACGGGTCCCCACGTGCGACCCACAAGGTCCTTTCCCATTCGGGGACGTTACGAGCAGTGTTTACACTGTAAAGCGATGCCATCGTGGCTAAATAGGTATTGGCATCGTGCCGGGAGGGAAAGGGGACAATTATCGAACGAGCGACGGCTCTAGTCTACGACTGACTTCTACGTTTTACGTTTACGTTTTCGCCTAACGAGGCTTCGTCTCCGTCGAGCTGCGCACTCCCTACCCATCGCTACACGTGAGGCTGATCGCGTGTAGTGCCTACGGGCTTGGTTGAGAGCGCCCCCCGTGACGTACCACCTCGTTCGTTGACGTAATCCTCGCGTGGATTGTTGCGTCGTGACGCTCGTGTCTACTCGCTAACCTATTCTCTACCTTCTACCTTTCTACCAATACAGTCAAACACCAGCGGGTGGCACTGTTCGTTGTTTCGTTTCGTTAAAGGACAGCGTGTCCGTAGCTCGTACGAGCTACTTCTACTGAACTATCATTCCACAGAGTCCCACACTACGGGTTTGGTTGAGAGCGCCTCCGGAGACGTACCGCCTCGTTTAGCAAACGTGAACCACGCGTGGAACGTTGCGTCGTGACGCCCGTGTCTACCTGCTAACCTACTCTACCCTATCCTTTTCTACTTTTCTACCAATACAGTCAAACACTAGCGGGTGGCAGTGTTTCGTTGTTTCGTTCGAAGGACACCGTGTCCATAGCTCGTACCAGCTACTTCTCCCGAACCGTCGTTCCACACTGTGGTAACCGTCCATTCAGCGAGTGCTGTTTACGCCTGGTTTCAGACAACGGACCGTCACGGTGTGCTCATTATATTTTATAGTTCATTTCTAGGAAGCGCTCTGCACCTTCCACCACATATCGCAGTCACGGTGCACCCCATATCTAACTATACCCATATACAGTACTGGTTCCACTCCAACCATCCGTGCCTGCGTGACTTGGCCCGCTCTAGTCCACCCGCCATCCAGCTCATATATGGACGTGGTTCATTTCCATCCCTACGTGTCTTTCCGTACATGGTTCAGCCATCTCCTCACGGCCAAACCATAGTTCTACTTGGTTCCTGTCTACTGTGAAACAAAATCGCCGTGCTGGTCTCAGCCCATGTTTTTACATTTTATTCGATGGACCTTATCCAAAGTTGGGGATGGGCGTTCCGGCAAAATATGATAACTAATTATATTGTAAGATGCGGTATTTTTCGTGTAAAATTTTCTATTTTTGTCTATCCTGTGTCATGGAAGCCTGGTTCGTCTTGGGCTATAGCGCAGAACACGCCGACCATTTTCACTCACCTGACCCAGCCCCTGAATAGTTACCCTGCTGTATTTGCTTCCCTTTCCTCTTCCATTTTCCCCACACGCGGCCATCTGCCAGTTTCCTCTTCTTAAAGGTACTCATCCTTGTCGTGCCTTTTATCCTTCCTTCTTCCCGATTATTGTTGGCGAAACACTATCTTTTCTGTGTCGCATCATGACTCACCATGTAAGTACACGGTTCTAAACGGATCGTCTGTGAGTCATTTCATCCCACGTTAGGGTAGAAGATTTGCCTTCACTATACCACACTCTACCCGAGCCAGACTACTGGGACAGGAGGTCTTGAACATCTCGCGGTTGCTCACCAATTCAGCTTACTTTTAATTCTTCCCGTTTCCAAAATCAAAAAATCCATTACACTACAGTTACGCACGCTCGACCAGTCTCCCTCATTTCCAGTTCATCTTGACTTCTACGTATTTTCGTTGAGCGATTACTTCCAGCAGCAGTCTCGGAGCCTTCCAGATAAGGGCGCAGAACTTTTTGTCCAATTTCTTCGTCTCGAGTGAAGCGCATACAAGATAAAAGAAGAAATGATTCATATTTTCAATCTTTACGGCACAGTGCCGAGCAGCGCGGTGCAGGGTATCACGACAACAACTTTTAGCTGCCTCGCACCCAGCCTGGTCCGACTCACTGAAATATCTACTCCGTCTGGAGTGATTCATGACACCCGGCTAATCTTCAATTAGGTTGTGGTCGGAGGGGGAAACTAATCCCAGTCGGAGGAATCACGTAGAAGACCAGCTCTACCGCACTATCGACTTCTCAATTGAGTGCTACATTGGGATTCGATCTGCGAGTACTGGCATCTCTCCTCCTCTCGGAGTCCGGCTAATCAACGCCGATCAGAGATTTTGAAGACATCTGCTCTCTGGATTGATTCTTTCTCGGTGTATCACTAGCCCACGCCCATTCAGAAGATTATATCGCTTCCCAGCGAGAACAGGTCCTGCAAACATTGAATTGTAATACTCCTATCAATGTCGACATTTCGGTTATTGAGCGCTCTTTGCGTCTACTGCTGTTAAGTTATTATTCCTTTATGACACCGCCGGATCTTTTTGCGACTCCTCAGCCATCTGACCCCTTAGTTCTACTCTGCATCGATTCATTTACTCTCACTCTCATTGTAGCCCCCCTCCCGCAATGCACCACGTAATTCAGTATGAATTATTAAATCCTCCACGTGTCCACTGTATGTTCTTGTGTTCCACAATCAAGCAGGCAGTCCACACACGTTCATCAAATGTATTTTTTATTCTGGCCAAGACATGAGGAGTCGGAAACTTTCCATTGCTCAGCCGGATTGGCCAGGAGCCCTGAGTCTAATTGATCTCACAGACATTGTACGAAAGTTGTTTTCCTGTTCTCTTCAAATTTCTGAGCCACGCAAATATTCCATGTTCATCTTAGAAAAAATTCTCTCGAAACCAAATATGCTCATCCAACATGGTGTCTTGAAAGCCTGCCCGACAAACACGCAAGTATAGTGAAATAACTAAGCCAGGCCCACACGCGGATGAGAGATTTCCGAGTATCCCTCCTGACCTGAAATTGGTGGTTACTTCCCCGTTCCTTTTACGCTAATCCCATGAATTACTTCATCGGCCAGTAGTATGGCGAAAGCCGGTTTCCCAATGACAGAGAGAACCATGATTTGAATTCATTGAGACATTGGAGAAGAATAGTTTGAGGAATAGGTCAATACTATGAACAAGAGAATTCAACTTATTGTCCCATGATTACAGTTTGATCCAGTATCTACACATTTTGATGAAACGGATATGTTGGCCAGTAGGAACTATGTGGCATCGCCGATTTCTCCTGACCCGTGGCGAGCAATAGTTCCTCTGTTCCAAATTGTTTGGATTCCCTGGCTCTACTCTATCACGACGGGCAGACTTGGAGGTTGTCAGCATGAATAGTCGATTCGGAACCAGAATCATGCTGTACGTCTGTCAATGTTTTCATTATAGTATCTGTATCATATTTTCAAGTCTGTGAAAAATATTGACAGGGCAAAGCGGGTAAGCAGCGACAAGCGGTCTTGTGAAGACAGACGCGCAGAGGTCCAATGTGGAGGATGTGGGAGTGGGTAAGTAGGCAATACATTGGGAGTATCATTGCTGGATTTGTTTTCGCAGTGAGGATAGCTCGAGTAACCGGCTATTCTAGAAGGCCAATGGGGAGACAACAACGAAATCACAGGGCACATACTTGGAGCAATGTGCTAGCTATTGAGCGTGGCGTTGGAGTGGAACAGGGTCTTTCTGTGGAGTTGAGGCAGATGCTAGCCCAAGTGACGTCTGCACGGGCTGCAGTTTGTTAGCGAGTTATGGTTGTAGTTGCTCGAGCAGATAGGAAATAATTGGACGAAAGCGGGTATGAGTTGATGGAAGCAGCGATGGGCGGAATTAGAGTGTTGGGCATTGCTGTAAGGCAGTGGGGCAGACATGAATTGTAAAGTGGTGATTGGTTGGGCTGCAGACGCTGAGACGTGTACGAATAGTGTTTCCGGGTGTCGGCGCTTGAGTGAAAAATTAGTCTTGTGGGAGTGAGTCAACGTGGCAGGGCGCTCGACAGAGTTGTGTGAACTAGTCGGAGTGGAAGCAAGTGTATTGCGCAAGGTTGCAGCATATTATTGCAGACGTTGACAGAAAGGGGGAAGTTTGTCCACCGATTGTCATATAAATGTTGTACGCTGTCTGTCCCATGCGAAGAAGAGGTGTGAAAACAAAGAAAAGGGCAAGGCGGTTTGGTAGACAAGCAAAGTGACGTTTGATAGTTGCGGGAAAGCAGATTGCGCATACTACAAGCTCGTTGTGTCGGTAGACCAAGCTACCACTGCGTTTACGCGGTTGGCAGCGCGGCGTGGCATGGCGTGGCGCAGTGCGGCGTGGCGTGGCGCGGCCTTCATGCCTGGTTATGTCGTCGACTTTGATACAAACTGCCATCACATAAAACTTGTCCATCAATGAGACGATTGACAACCCAACATGATTCGTTGGATGTTTGTTCAAATAAAAATAAAATGTTTGGCCGAAAACTCACAAAATTTCCTCCCAACTTGCGCCCCTTTATGCCACTATTGCTTCTTGGCAATCCACCGGCCCTCGACCGCGCTTCCACATTCTTCGTCGCGCAACTTTAGCCGCGACTCTCACACTTTACCCCGCATGCCGCCTCCCCATTGCTCCTGCATCCACTGCGCCCCCTTTCTCACACCCTAACAATGTCCGCCAACCTCGCTCCCGAGGGTGCCATCAAGAACACGACGCCCTCCAACTCGACCAAAGCGCTACTCAACAAGCTCCGTCGTCTCCAGCTTCACTTTCAAACCCATTCCGATATGCCCCCAGACACGGCTTGTCGTGCTGCCTATGATTTTTACCGTGCAGAACCATCCCCGTCCCCCTCAACCGCCTCGGCCCCACCTCGTCCAGCGTTTTCAGAAAAGTCCCACGAAACTCCATGCAAGCGCATGAGATTTCCGGCAAACCCCCTCAAACCCTCTACTCACTCAGCCTCCGTAACTCAAACGCCACAAAAACTTGCAGATCATCCCAGTAAAGCTGCGCACCAATCCTCATCAAATCCCATTTCCACAGATGGCCAATCCTCTGAATCTGTCAAATTGCAGCAGCAGCTGCGCAAAGATATCCAAAACTTGGACGATCAAGAGAAAAGCAACCTCTGTCACAATAACTTGATCACTCCCTACATGCGCGAACAAATGCTCCGCCTCCAAAATAACGTTTCCGACCTTTTCAAAATGCAATATGACCGTCTCGACCGCGAAGGAAACATCGTCACTCACCAACAAGCTGCTCAAATCGCCTCTCAACAGCAAGGTCTTCTGGGATGTAAGCACTATGCACGAAATTGCAAACTCAAAGCAAAATGCTGCGGCCTCTTTGTCTCATGCCGCCTCTGTCATGACGAGCTTCTGGCAGATGATCATGGAATTGATCGGTTTGCGACCGAAAAAGTCCTTTGCATGGTATGCCTCACCGAGCAGGACGTCGGCCCCAAATGCGTCGAATGCAAGACTTCCTTTGCGCACTACTTTTGTCCGCACTGTCGGTTTTACGAGAATACACCCAACAAAAACATCTATCACTGCGATCGCTGCAATATCTGCCGTCTTGGTAAGGGGCTTGGCATCGACAACTATCATTGCGATATATGTGACGCTTGTGTCTCCATGGAGTCCAAGGCTCACCATCAATGTCGGCGTGAAGCACTGCACGCAGATTGTCCAGTTTGCAGGGTTTATCTCTTTACGTCGACAGAACCCGTGGTCTACATGAGGTGCGGTCACGCTATGCACAAGGAGTGTTTTGAAGAATACACAGCTGGCCGTTACCAATGTCCGCTTTGCATGCGTTCGTTACTTGACATGAAATCTTTCTTTGAACAAATTGACGAGCACATTCGCAACGAGCCGATGCCACCAGAATACGACAACAAGCGCTCGATGATTCGTTGCAATGATTGTGGTAAGAAAGGCGAAGTACAATATCACTTTGAATATCACAAATGTACAAATGTTGACTGTGGAAGCTACAACACAAATGTTCTATACAGCTTCGATGTTGACTCGGAAGCTCAAGCTGCTGGTCCTGAGCCTGTTGATCAGGCACCCAGCCAACAATTGGTTGCGGGGTCATCTAACTCGCAGTGATGGATGTCATGTCGCGGAGAATACTGCCAAAGCTCTGACGCTATATTGACCGTCTTTCGCCCTCAGCTAGGTGTGTTGGGTCAGTTTTGTTCGTTTGGCCAGTCATCCGCACTTCTTAACAACGGCAACCTTGATTGCCGATCACCTCATTTCTCATGTAGCAGCTCATTTCCATCCGGTGCTCAATTCGCGTGGGGGCTGATGCTGCAGCAACCGTTATCGCTTACACGCACTGGTAGCCGTTGCTCCTACTATTTGTTGTCATAAACGAGCAAGACTTGCCGGGCACCTTTAATTTCGCACTAACATCAAGCTTAGAAGACTGATACATGAAACTAAACAATCTACTCTTTGACTGTCGCATACTCTTGTTCCACGCTACGGATCGTATCCAAACTCATCAAAGCTGCGCTTCCATTTGGAGTACACAAACCTTTTGGCCGCTTCGGATAGCGGTGGATGGGTATTCTTCTTAAAGTTACGGACGGAACCAGTCATATCGATGTGCTGTTCGACAACCTCCACAGGAACATTAATATTCAACTCTTTGTATATACGCCTCAAAGTGTTGGCAGGATCGCGAGTCAGTTCCACAAAAGAGATTTCGCATATTTGATCACCAGACAGCAGTCTTCGATCCTCCAAATAGCTATCTGCCAGTGTTTGGTGGAGACGAATTATGTAATCCTGGGCGCTTTGACTATCCATCTGCTGTAAAGCACAATACGGGAATTGTGCTTCCACAAGATGAACACTGCTTTGGAATACTTCATATGGATTTCGATGGATATATACAAACTGCGGATTGTCGAATAGTGATAATAGCGTCTTGACACGAGCGGTGTGCGACGGTGACTTGAGTAACAACCGACGAGAATTTCCACCTTTGAATTGTAACTTGCGACAAAAGTACATAAAGGCGTTTTTCCATCTGTGGAAACTAGCATCTACAACGTTTTCAAGTGTGACAAAATGTGGGACAAACTTATCCCAATTGCGGAGAAAGCATAAACTGAGAAATTACCAGGACAAACATCCATCCAGTGGCATGTTAGTTACAACGCTCAATGGCTGGTAACATTGCTACCTTTGAATTTCAACTTACGTTAAATAGTCTGATATGCCGCCTGACATCGCTGCTGTAGCCAGCTCATCCTCGCAAGGTGCTAATGAAGCCAAGTCATTCGAAAGAACAGGTTAGAATGAACAGGTTATAGGGCGATAACATGATTCCTTTCAGTATGCCTACTAGGCTCTCCAAGTTGTTCTTGTCAGTGAGAGCACATGAAGTGTTCCCAATCACACAGGATCCAGCATAAACTTGAGATTCATCATTAAGGATTAAGAGAATAGTTTGGTTACTTACATTGCCAACACTGTGGAATGTTATCCATAGGCCTAGTAGGAGTGAGTAGGCGCTGAAAATAAGACTGATGAGTCAAAAATCGAGAGCTGAGAAAGGAACATGGAAAGGCAACCTGAAATATATCAGGAGTAATATAATCGGGATGGCGCGCAAGCAAGTTATGCAATAATGTGGTACCACTGCGGGGCTGACCGAGAATGAATAAAGGTCGAGGGGAGACAGCTGTAGAGCTAATGCGCCGGTGATATTTCAAGGTATCAAATATAGATACTACAGAGTTGAAGATGCTGAACAAAGTTACCACAACGAGACGAAGGAGAACAAACAGTCGATGATAATCAATCCGAGTGAAATTGTCTCTTAGAACTGAGAGCCATTGCGAAAACGTATAACCAAGCAGTATGTTATTGGACATCGACCAATATGCAGACGGATCACATCGTAGTTTGATAAAGAGGGCGTCGGAGAGCTGCAATTGCTCTGAAGATGACGGAATGGTGCGTGGCATCTTTCAAGAGAAGCCTAGCCGGGAGATGCTAAACATGTGGTCGAAGCGATGAAAAGCGTGGAATAAAATTGGTAGACAGCAGAAGCAAGCGGAGCGCACATGAGGTTGGATGCAGATGCGACACAAGTTTTGGCATTGGATGAGAAGCGTCGAACGAAGATTAGCTTGACTGCTTTGCTGGCTCAATTTAAACGTTTCTCCACTATCACGGCATCCATCATGACATAGCGGCGTCGGCGAAACATGTGCTACCGACTTTCGAAAAACAAAAATATTTCGGAAATCAACGACTCATATCGATACGAGCTCACGAAACATAAATGTGCTCAACTGCTGCTCTTATCCGTACGAGCCAGCTCAGGTCGTGCTCTTCATTGAATAATGCATCGACGCTTGAAAACGCGAGCGGCCTTCCATCTTCCAACACTTCTTCCTCTCTCCGCGAAAATTGCTGTCCCCAAAACTTGGACAAACTGCCAAATCGCACTTGCGAAAGCTGCCAAGCGTGCCGCTGCCGTCGCAATTGTCGCTGCCAGTGTATCAACAGCTGCGACGGCCTGCACAGCTCTCGGTGTTGACAATCAATTACTGACAGACTGCAGTCCCGCACGAGTATCGTGCGTGTCGTCGCAGGATGACACACCCATGTCGTTTCTGGAGCCGTGGGAATACGACGGTAATGTGCAACAAATAAAATCTCGTTTAGAGAAAATCGTGCTCAACGACCGTAAAGCTGTGTTGGTACAATCTGAAGATCGGTATCTTCGCTTTGAAATAGCCGCGTCGTCAAACAGCTCCCAAATGGACGACCTCGAGTTTTATTTCCCCCCTGATGATAACATTGTACATTTCAGAGGCGCAAGACGCGATGAAGCTTTTGATTTCTTTCAGAATCGTCGCCGACTTGACCGCATTCGACAGCAGGCAGGATTGTCGCAGATTGCTATACTGCGCAACCGCATTTCACCCATGGTCGGCTTCGAAACTCCCTTTGATTCGTTCGGACCTACCGCAGTTGATGTCGACGCTTTGATTGAAAACCGTAGTATTGGAAGCCGTCCAGTTCGATAACATTGTGCACATTCTAAATGAGTGTCGTACAACCTGCCACGACACGCAGCAATATTTTAATGGTCTCGAGTTTGAACTGATTGCCTTGACCCAAATGCAGATTTGAGCAGATACAATACCTTGTTCGTTGTTTCAACCAACAGTTATTGTCGAATCATTCGTTGCATTATGGCCGACTTTATTGGGTCGTACTATGAGTGCGACGATTTTGACGAAGAAACGCTTGGCGAACAGATGGATATGATGAACAGTGAGCAGCCAGTGTCTGTGCTCGACATGGAATCATTTAGAAAGCAATCCAAGGCCGTTGCACGACAAAGCGCAGCCGCATGCCTTTTGGAGCCGGATGAACACAAGGTGTGTGCGAGTCTTCAAGGGGATTCTGGTGCATTCCAGGGACTGTTCTCAATCGAACAGAAAGAAAGCATGGACGATGATTTGGACATACCAGTTGCATCGATGTCGACATTTGACCAAACAGCGCCGTCTATGGTTACACTACAGTTGAATTCATTTGTCACCAAGGATGCCAAGCATGGCAGGCAGAAGAAATTGTGCGTGCCAGTCGAAGAGACGCCGAAAACGGAACAAGGTGATTGCTCAGAGACAGCGTCGGTTGAGACGGAGCACTTGCATCTTCCTCCTGCCAGCAACGCTCCCAAGAGGGATAGAAACGTCGGTGAGAGAGTTTTGCGAAAATCTTTGATGAAAATTTGGGGTAGAAGATGAAAATATTTTAACATATCGTATTGACGTACATGCCTCCAGCCAATTGCGCACCATCCATAAGCATCTATTCGCCAGTCGCTCGATCAACACATTGATCCGCTCATCAATTTCCCTTGATTTTTCAATATATCTCCGGTAAATGAATGTTTTCTTGTCGCGCCTTTCCACTGCAGTATTCCTTGTGTGAACGAGATACTATTCATTCCGTCCGCCGTTACCCCGATCGTTATCGTGACTTGACTCGACCGCTCATTACTCCCGCGCCGCCGCGATGAATCAATCACAGTTCGCAGCTATTGGCTCGCTGATAAATCAACTCAAATCAGACCCGCAGAAACTCTACCAACCGGAACTGGCCTCTTTCCGCGACTATCTCAAATCTCTCGGCGCAACGCTGCCCGAAAAGACCTCGCCCACTTCTGTCACTCTTGTCGCATCCGTTGAACAATGGCAAGCTCTCGTGAACGATTCTGCCCAGAAACCTATCATAGTGGATGCCTTTGCTGAATGGTGCGCTCCCTGCAAAATGATCGCCCCCGTCTTCAAAACCCTCTCTACCAAATACAGTGACAAGGTCGTCTTTGCCCAAATTGACGTCGACGAAGTTCCTGATCTTGCCAGGCAATTTGAAATTTCCGCAATGCCAACATTTCTTCTCTTCCGCAACGGGGTCAAGGTCGATTCCGTCACTGGAGCTGATCACGCCAAACTAACTGCTCTCGTCGAAGCTGCCGCCGCAGCGCCAGAGAGCACGCCCAAATCTGCACCGCCCCCAGAGCCTGTCGTGGAAGAAGAAGAGGACGACGACGAAGACGAGGAGGAAGAAGAGGACGATGAGCAACTCATGGAAGAACTGGAGGAAGATCCCGAGGTATTGAAGGAAGAGGATCGTGATATCAATCCTGTTGAGGTACCCATGGGCAGCTTCGATGCAGAAATTTCTGAAGCCGATATGGATAAGCAAATCTCGCTCAAACAACAGGCATCGGAATTATCCGGCTCGGGCAATCTGGAAGGCGCTCTGGCAGCATGGAATCAAGTTATCGAGATTAAAGCATCCCCTTTGACGCTGGCCAAGCGCGCCGACGTGTTCTTGAAGTTGAAGCAGCCGTATGCTGCAATTCGTGACTGCGATGCTGCGCTGTCCGTCAATCCGGACAGTGCCAAAAGTCTCAAGATTCGCGGTATGGCATACAGATTATTGGGCGATTGGGAGAAGGCCGCTCTTGATTTGCAGAAAGGCAACGCGTTGGACTATGAGGAGAAAGCAGGCCAGGTCCAACGCATTGTTGAAGCGAGATGGAATAAAATTCGGGAATTCCGACTGCGCAAGGAAGCGAAGATGCGCGAGAGAAATGTGGCTAAACAAGCAAAGGAAAAGGCAAAAGCGCGTGCGGAAGCTGTCAAACAGTATGAGGCGGCCAAGAAAGCTGAAGAGGAAGCTGAAAACGCAATGCCTGGCGGATTCCCTGGTGGAATGCCAGGTGGATTCCCGGGCGGCATGCCTGGTGGTATGCCTGGCGGAATGCCGGGTGGTATGCCTGGCGGAATGCCGGGTGGTATGCCAGGCGGAATGCCGGGTGGTGATGGAGCACCCGATCTTGAAAAGATGCTCAATGGACTGGACTTGCCTGCAGATGTGCAAGAAAAAATGAAGGATCCAGCCGTGAAAGCAAAGATGAAGAAGGTGTTTGAAGAGTTGCAGTCAAACCCTTCTGCAGCCATGGGCACTGCAATGAAGTACATCAATGATCCGGACGTGGGACCTGTGCTGTCGGCAGTGATGCAGGCAATGATGGGGAGCATGGGTGGTGCACCTGGTGGAATGCCGGGTGGGATGCCGGGAGGCGGAATGCCGGGTGGCGGAATGCCGGGTGGCGGAATGCCGGGTGGAATGGGAGGTAGCAGTGCTGCCGATGACGTAGATTGATTTGAGCTTCTATAAACGTGTTTGGAAACCATAGAGATGTGGACTGCCGGCAATGATGTTGTGACCGAGTCTGTTTGCTGTTGCCATTGACGTAGACGCTCTGGTAGCAACGCTCCGTGACACGTGGACAGAGCACATGATTTCATTGGTAACTCCAATAGTGACAGTTTGTGATTGGTTGCTTGCAGACGTCTATTTAAAGTCGTGACGCAGTGATTGGCTACCGCCCCATTGACAGAATTGTGGAAATTTCTAGCAAGCGCGGAATCGTGCGCGGACTTGAGTAAAGCTGCGCAGTAGTCGTGCGACGCCTACGCACAATGCTGCAAGCGGAGCTGAACCTCCGCACCGATCCGCACGTTATTTCAATGTAATAAACCTTAGAAGTGAACAACGCCCCCTTGTTAGCACTCGACACCCACGGCCATTCATTTATCGCATAATGACAACAAAGACATTAAATCGCGGAGCCGCCCTCGCCGCTGTGCTAGCCGTCGCGCTCTATATCCGAAACGCTGTTAATTCCGACTATGTCTTCTCTCCAGAACACATGTCAATAATTGCCAACAGAGCCATCGAGCACGGAAACAGTCATGGCGGCTTGAACGACACCGTAAATTCCGTTGTGACCCAACTGCGTGACACCTATGGCCACCACATTCTTTCCAACCCGCCATGGATGTTCAACAATGCTGGTGGCGCCATGGGAGCCATGATGGTCTTACATTGCAGTCTAACCGAATATGTCATCATCTTTGGCACAGCTGTTGGTACTGAAGGACACACGTAAGTAGCATTCATGCATGCCATTTGCACTCACTGGCCCGTGGTTTCTGTGTACACGTCGCGCCCACTTGCCAACTCGCTCGCTTGCTCGACCGCACTCGACCCATTTATACGCACCACTAACGTTCATCCATTCCACTTGCTTATCAACCGACCTACCGACGCAGTGGCCGCTTTTTCGCCGATGATTTCTTCACAATCCTGGAGGGAGAGCAATGGGCCTACGAAGCTGGTTCCTTGCAGAAGGAGGTGTACCGCCCTGGCGACCAACACTTTCTACCACGAGGCGTTTCCAAACAGTATAAAATGCCAGAAGCCGCATGGGCACTCGAATATGCCAGGGGAAACATCCTGTCTATGATACCATTCGGTCTCGCCGACAGTTTTACAAGTACCATGGACGTTGTAACCGTGTACCAAACTGTTGCTGTATCGCTGCGCGGTATTATCATCGAGCTACTGAAGAAGTAGCAGAACGACCGGACATAGTCATGCACAACCTGCTCGCACAAACATCTTCATCTCCACGTTTCCGTTGCGCGCCTGGCCGCTCTTCCTACCGCACGAATTCGAAAGAGAGATTGCAATGCATATTGTGTTTGTTTCTTCCTTTTCTGTTTACTGGATTATAAAAGATACAAGTCTACAAAGCCTTGGAGAGGATGACACGCCAGGGCCGATTGACACGGCTCTGCGAGAAACACGTGCCGCTTGGGACAGATAGTGGGAAAGGAGAAGGAAAGTGAACTGTTGAGGCAAGGGTCTTGGAAAAAAGAGAGACCTAGAATTAGCTAGAGGCAAATTAGTTGTCAGCGGGACACAGATCGGCCTCTTTAATGGTACCAGAGTCGATCTGTCGCTTGAGTTTTAGTCGCCTCCGCTCATTGAACATCGCATACGACTCCTTCGCTTCGAGAACGTGCATACGGATGGGATTATCCCGCAGACGCAGTGTCAGCAGTTCGTCACAAAGCTGAAGAACAACGTTGGGAAAGTCCGATATACGATTCGAGTCGAGATTGAGTCCAATGAGACGGGAGAGCGACATGTACTCATCTGGTACACCTGTTAGTTGATTTCCGCTGAGATCGAGATCCATGAGCCATTCCATCGACGCGATCTCAAGCGGGGCGACAGTGAACTTGTTGCGACTGAGATTGAGAGCGGTGAGCTCGAGAGTGGAAAATGAAGGTGGGAGTTCG
This sequence comes from Asparagopsis taxiformis, assembly GCA_030407315.1. Taxonomy (NCBI): domain Eukaryota; phylum Rhodophyta; class Florideophyceae; order Bonnemaisoniales; family Bonnemaisoniaceae; genus Asparagopsis; species Asparagopsis taxiformis. The sequence goes on along the minus strand of JALQPE010003003.1, from coordinate 43,535 downwards.
TTGAGAAGATTGTCGCTTAGATCGACATGCTCCAGGAAGCGCATACCGGCAAAAGCGTCCGGGAGAGCTGTAAGCTTGTTACGAGCGAGATCGAGCTTCTTGAGTGCCGTCATGTTGCAAATACTTTTGGGGATGGAGGAAAGAAAGTTGCCGTTGGCGATGAGACGCTGCACGAGAACGTAGTCGCACACGCGGGTATCAAGTTCTGTGATACGATTGAATGAGATGTTGATGATACGACATGTGCCGGGCATGGATTCGAAGACAAGTTCTGGAAACTGTGCGAGATTCATCTTGGAGAGATTGAGTATACCTAGCTTTTTGGTGTTCTCAATAGCCCAAGGTACGGTATTAGGAGTGAGCTCCGGCTCGTCGCTATTGTGCTTCTTCTTACCCTTCTTCTTATTCTTCTTCTCGGCCTTCTTCTCTGCCTTTGCAACGCGTCGGGCACGGTCGGCCTCCAGAGCATCGGTGTATGCCTTGCTCCTGAGGCGTGTGGGAGCAGCAAAATAACTGTCTTGAATGCGCATTTCGACGTCGCTGAGACCAGTTTGATTTGTGTTGTCCTCAAAATTCTCTGGATTGTTGATTTGCAAAACTTCTACAGTCTTCTTACCGGGAATGATTTGTGGAGCATCGAGATCAACTTCAGGATCGACGGCGGCAGGATCGATGGGCGGCGGTGGGGGGTGTGCAACGGGACGCGGTGCACTTGCGGCCGATTCGCGGCTAGTTGCACTACCGGAAGCACTGGCACTGGCGGTGTCCATGAGGTCATCGGCATCTTCCTGCATTGGGTCAGTAGAAGATTTAGCGGAAGCGTGCTCATCGGTTGGTGCGGGCTTATTCGTCTTGCTGGACGAGGCGCCCATTGCTCGGGGGCGCTTTGGGTAGGAACAAGGATGTGTGCACGATGGAGCAAGCGGGAGGAGAGTGGAGGGGTTGGAGGAATGGAAGCAGTTGTGAGTGGGTACGGTTGGGCGGCAAACGGAAGCGTGTACGTATGCGGAGCGGGGTGTAGCGATGTGCGCATGCACGGTGGCACGCGCGACGACCAGGCAGGCAGGTAGGAGGGGCGGGAGGTGAGCTGAACTGAGGTGAGCTGGCGGGCTAGTTTAGTCAACGGTGGGGGGGCGATGGGATGAGATGGGATAATGAAGAGTGTTGGGAAGAAATGTCGTGGTGTGATTATGGGTGTTGGTCTGGTAAGAATGGTGCCAAGCGAAGCCAAGCGATTGAGCGAGTGGGTTGAGTGGGAAGGTTGGGGGGCATTGGTGATTGGACATGACTGTAAGTGGTAGATGTGCGGACCGATAGGGGTAGAGTCGGTGCGTGACTGATTTTAACGGATTAATACGATGTTTGAGTGCGGGCGTAAGCCGATGGGCCACAACAGTGCACACGGTGGATATATGTCATATGGAATTATCGACGGGGCCTCGGCCCAGGTGATATGCCCCGACCGTACATTGTCATAAGCTTGTCATACAAAAGTGCATCCGATGATTTAATTGTGTGAAAATATATGTTACATGCTTCTTCCAGCTGATTGCGTACACGTTGCGGTACAGTGCGAGCAGGGGCACGCATGTTACTGTTCACGTACAGCCATAGTTGCTCGGCAGCAAGGAGGTCCATCGGTCCTTCTCCAACGGCCCAATTTTGAATAAATGACAAGCTGTCAATGAATTTGGGAATCAGCGCTGGGCAGCTTGTGACCACATATATTGCTCGCCCGGTTTCGTTCGTTTCCTCTTCGCCAGCTGTATAGCGCGACTTCCTTCCGTATTCCTCCAACCCTAATTGGAAATTACGCGGCATAATGACGTTGCCTAACATAACATACCGATTCAGCTTTCGCCATGTGTCGCCCATCCATTCGTTCACACCTTTCGACTCCAACCACCCTTCTTACCATGTAACACGTACTGTCCAACGCACCGATTCTTTCTCCGTCAATCCCAATCATCCCGTCACCGTCTTCACTCTCCGCTTCCTCGTCGCGCGTCTGCAATGTCCACACGTCCTTCCTAACTTGATATCATGGCGCCCGATACTCGAAGCGCCCCAAACTCACAACTCCCTCCCCGCCCCCTTCCGCGCTCCGCTTCCACCAATTCCCACAACGCTGCAATGCCGCTAACAAGAAGGTCCAAATCAGCCTTTCCGCTCATCACCGCCACCATGTCCGACACCTCCCCGCTTCCTGATGACCCTTCTCCATCTCCCCCAGACCCCCCGCCAATTCAACAACTTGCAAAGCCGTACAACTCCCGCTCCTCATCTTCGCTCGCCTTGCCCAACCATTCCCGCCGTCCATCGCGACTCTCCTCCTCTGCTGATCTCCATGATTTCTCGACCCTTTCGCGTTCTGACAGCGTTTCCATTCTCCTCGGAACTCCCGAGGCACGTCGCGCTGCCGCGCACTCCCGCTCTTCGTCACGCGAGCGACTCACCGTCAGTTACATCGCTGGTGCCGTTGGTAGTGCTGTTGAAAGTCTCCTGCGTGCCAACAAATCGACTCGCAAATTCGTCACAGATCGAAAGGTTGCGATGAAACGAACTACAAAACATGTCCATCCAGACGTGTTGAAGGTAATTCTCTTCTTGTTTCTCTTTCTTTTCTTGCTTATATTCACCATCGTAAAATGGCTTTTCGGTGCCTCAAACATCCCATTAACAACCGCTCAACACACACCATACGAGACAAATCTACGTCGAATACGTGACGGACGAGTTCCGGAACAATACTGGCCTAGTGCTCATTTACAGGCCCTTGCAATGAAACCTCCAGTACCCCTCTCGAAAACAACTGTGCATGATTTGAAGCGAATACGCTCCTTATATCCGATGCCTTCTCGTCCACTCTTCCGTCCGTCTAAATTTCCCCTCAAAACGACAACCCACGTCACCGTCATAGCGGCATGTCGAGATCGTACCGCGTTTCTGCAATCATCACTTCCATCCTGGCTCAACGCAATATCTGACGACGATGAAATCGTCATGGTCGATTGGGGTACCCGCGCACCAGATCATGTTCCCCTCGACATAGTCGCCAAAGACATCAATGACAAACGCATCTCCGTTATCACAGTACAAGACCCAGGTTCCTGGGTACTATCCCGCGCGTATAATCTCGCTATCTCACTGGCAAGAGGTCAATGGATATTAAAACTCGATTGTGACGTAATGTTAGCAGAAAACTTTTTCGAGACTGTTCAACTACCCGAAGCTTCTGACCCGCAGCCTTACTTCTATCGATACTTTTGGGAGCATGCCCGCGAGGAAAATGAACAGCATTTGAATGGCATCCTTCTAGCGCGAAGCGAACATCTTGCAGCTGTTAGCGGATATGACGAGCGCATTGCGACGTACGGTTGGGATGATTCTGATCTGTACGCCCGCTTGCAATCGGATGGTGTATCTGCGCTTGGCCGCCTCCAAGCACGAGATTTCCCTATGGACTCTATGTCACATATCAAGCACCAAGACTCGTTCCGTGGAGCAAATCAGAAATTGATCGTGGGTCCTACATTAGAAACACAGGTCAATAGTCGTGCTGTAGCTGCACTTCGCCCATGGACTATTGTCGCACCCCAGGAGAAGACAGAGTATGACGTTTCTCTTCTTTCAAGGGATGGCCGTTATTCATATGCGCAAATTACGAAAGAGACCAAGTCAGTGCTGGAACAAATCTCACACGGCGATCAACAACGTATTATTGAAGAGGCGAAGAACATACTGCTACACGATATTTATGGATTTCCCTGGAGTGTTTTAAGCGAAATCAATCGCTCTCGTAGCGAGCTAGTACGTTCATTGGCGATTCTAGGTCGTTCAACACATTGGCGCAGCGCAAACGGGTTTATTTTTGCTGAAGTAGGTGGCTCAGTTTCGGAGCGCTTACTCGGCATGGCGTCTGCAATCGCATTGGCTATTACCTATGAACGCCCTCTCTTCCTTGCATGGAGTTCGGGGTCGCGGGAGGATCCGACACCACGCGTTACTGATTTTTTCGATGTAGATAGCAGTGGGATTATTGATAGTGGCAATAGTCGGCTATCAATGACCAAGAAAGGTACAAGAGTGTACCAAATCGGTCGCTGGAAATGCCGATTCGCTGTTGATGTGTGCGCAAAGGCGGACTCTGCATTCAAATTAATGAGCGAATTTCGCAGTGGTGGGCATCGTGATGAAGAAGCAGTTGCTCAGAACGTGGTGGATGTTCTGAAAGGAAGAGTAGCTGGAAAACGAAACGTTCTTCTGCGGCTGGAAGGGTCGTTTCCATTACAGACGGAGGCGGAGCGGGTGATTGCGTTGAAATCATTGGCGCCATCACATTCCCTATCAGATCGTATAAGGAAATTTGGTGACCTTTCAAATCATTTAGGTGTTTATATCGGTTCTGGTGTACGGGCGAAAGGTTTGGAAGCTATGGCACGAAGACTCGAAGCTCACAGTGTGAAGTCTGCAAAATATTTTGTCACTGGTGCTGTGCAAGGGACTGTGGTTGAAGCGCGGAAGATATTACAAAACTCTGCCGAAGTTGCCAGTGCTGTGGATGGAGATTTGGAGCAAGGGGGCACTGAGGAGATCCGAGAGACGATACGTGAAATAGCGGACCTATACGCATTATCTATGTGCAAAGATATGGTGAATGATGGACGACCACCCACGAGCGTGCTGGAACTGACGGGTTTGTGGAGACAAGCTGGGAGTGGGCATTGGTAGCTGAATTGTTAGATTGGGGGTAATATTAGTGCAACTGTGGATGCAGTTCTGCTGGTTGCTTTGGTTAACACCCTTCGAAGGCAATACACAGTTGTGCTATGTACATATTCTTAAGCTTACTTTGTAAACCACAAGCCATTCTGCTGACTTGTTATGTTCAATATTTGGATGCAACATTGGTAAGGGAACGTGACAGATATGAGAGCGAACAAACTGCGGCATGTTTGACCACTCACATACAAGCGTAAAGGAGATGCAGTTGATTACGAAACTTTGGCGTTTCAACGCAAAGCATTCGAGACAGTTGGTAACAACTCACGAGTTTGTTTCTAATCCCATCTGTCCTGACTACGATTCTGCGGTCACGTTCACGACGACGACGGACGGAACTGTGTGCACATATGAGACGACCAAAAATACTGCAACCGCCAAATTTCATTCCATTCCCGCCAAAATTTTACTGCCCCTTCAAAATGATCACTCCATCATCGAGCTGCATCCACTTCGATCCCCGTCGTGCATCCATTTTCGCACCGAGCTCACATGCTCCAACCGCCTCGTCATTCCACCGTCGAGCTATGCACCGGTCATTCTCAACCAGCCGAAAAGGCCGTAATGGCTGCGGCAGGCCCGCAGAACGGCCGCCAATACATGCGATGCGCCAGACCGCCGGGTCACAAGTGCTCTTATTTTCGACTGCTCAACAACGAATCGCGCCCTCCCTTTTTCAGACGCCCCACCACTGCGTCCAACGGTGAATTGCCCAACGCATCGCGTCCCAGCTCCGCATCTACTGTCTCGAGGCCCTCGTCGTCTGGCAGCAACGTTTCCGTTCCACACGATGATGATCAGCAAGTAGCGCCCAACTGCAAATGTTCCCTGCCGTCTGTGAAGCGTGTTGTTCGGAAAACAGGGCCTAATCAGGGTAAGCACTTTTTCGTCTGTGCTAAACAGCAGGGGCAACAGTGCGGCTTCTTTGAATGGGCACATGCGCTTGCTAAACACGATTTGTCAGCCCAGGCAAAGCGTCCATTGCAGAATGTAGTGGACAATGACCAGGCTCATGTTGCGAAACGGCCGCGCGTTCCGCCGAGAAATACTCTCAAGCTCGCGCTTTTGGATGTCGATTCGCTCAAGTTTACTATGCATGTTTCGACAACATGGGAACTCAGAAAGTCTGTAAAGGACTTTCAAGATGCCAAAGTCACCCCAACAAACATTTTGGGTAAGGAAAACGTCGTTCTTCCGATGGATGCGTTGGCAAATTTTAGAACACATGTCGCGTCGCATGCCAATACAACAGTGGCGTTTGACTTTCCGCCTAGTCTGCTAGCGCGTGTTGCAGAGTTTAAAAGGCAAGAGAAGAGCCGAGAAGAGGGCGGTGATGTTGTCACAACTTCGCTCAATGAAATTCTACCGCCAGTAATCTGCGAAAAGCTCATGGACTTTCAATGGGAAGGTGTGCATTTTGCCTTGAAACGCGGCGGCCGCTGTCTCATCGGGGACGACATGGGGCTGGGGAAGACGCTGCAAGCCATTGCCGTGGCACGTATTTACAAGACAGATTGGCCGCTTCTCATTGTATGTCCGAGCTCGCTTCGGCTCAACTGGAAGGAGGAGATCTTGCGTTGGCTCGCCGATGATGTTTGTGAGAGCGATATTCATGTAATGATGAGTGGAAAGGATATTGATAGACCGCTCGCGCTTGTGAACATTCTCTCGTATGACCTTGTTTGGAAAGTTCCCCCCCAGTTCTTGAAACGCTGCAATGTTGTTATCTCAGATGAGTCGCACTACCTAAAATCAATGGCAGCAAAACGATCCAAAGCTATGACCCCTCTCATTAAGAAATCGAAACGAGCCCTGTTATTATCTGGTACACCAGCGCTCTCTAGACCTGTTGAACTGTTCCCGCAGATTAATGCGCTTACCCCAGTTCTGTTCCCAAATTATGGTGAATTTGTCGAGCGCTACTGTGCTGCGCATCAAGGTCGTTTTGGATACGACGTGAGCGGGGCAAGCCACCTCGACGAGCTGCACACCCTGCTGTCCAGTAGTGTTTTGATCCGGAGGAAAAAGGAGGACGTCTTGACGCAATTACCAGAGAAACAGCGGCAGGTTTTGTGGGTCGAGACAAAACCACAGTTGATGAAGCGAGTGGATAAAGCTCTCAAAGAGTATGAGAAGGCGAAGGAACGGCTCGATAGTTCGGAGAGTGAGGCACAGGGTGCAGTGGCGGCGAATGCCGTAAAAGCTGCTCAGAATGCTCTGTACACTGTAACTGGCCTAGCAAAACTTGATTCTGTGAAAGAGTTTTGTAAGGATACTGCCGAATCAGGTTGTAAATTCATTGTCTTCTTGCATCATGCCGAAATGATGGACAAACTTGATGACTATTTGACTGGGAAACTAAAGTTGGGCATCATCCGCATTGATGGGAGTACACCGCAGGGTTCTCGTCAGGCCCTATGTCACAAGTTTCAGGAAGATCCAAAATGTCGTGTGGCATTACTGTCTATTACTGCAGCAGGCGTTGGGTTAACCTTGACTAGTGCAACTGTTGTACTGTTTGCAGAGTTATATTGGAACCCCGGAAGTTTACTGCAGGCAGAAGATCGGGCGCATCGTATCGGGCAACGGGATTGCGTTATTGTCAAGTATCTTCTCGCAAAGAAAACGATTGATGAATCAATGTGGTCCACGGTGAGGCGGAAGCTCAACGTTGTCGGGCAATCTTTAACTGGCACAGCTGCACGGATGGAGCTAGTTGATGGGAAATCCAATACAGAAGAAATTGAACCAGTCGAGGATGAGAACACCATCGACAGGTTTTTCAAACCGCGAGCAAATAGCAAGGCTTCCAGGGAGCCAACTTGTTCCGATGTAGATGTCATTGATTTGGATGATATACAGCCGCCCGATCCTCCAGACGAAGCAGTTTTACTTGACGACGAAGGCGCACCACAAGCTAAGGACAACGCATCGTCTGAAGAACTGCTGCCTACCTCGTTGACAGCTCAAGAATCGCATGCACCGATATCACCATCTACAGAAAAACAGGATACAATTCCAGACTTACCTACGGACATAGATTTTGTTGCCTGTCATAGACGTCAACAGCAAATGGATTCTGATGTTGCCTTAGCCCGTCGACTTCAGGCACACTTTGACACAGAGAGCGGTAGATGAAATCACGATCGGAAATCCAATGTTAGCATCTTTGACTTGGGTGCTCTAAATTTGCTCCGGATTACAACTCTTCCTTCTCATCGGTGGACTGGTCATAATGCGGCTTTAACTGGAGTCGTTCTTTCAACAAAGCTGCAACATTAGCACCAGAAACAGCACTCATCTCCATTGCAGAGCCAGCAGATTCTAATGGTGAGGTGTAGAAGAAAGCGCCATCTGGATCGAGATCAAACGGTGCAAATCGCTCAGGCGGATTGAACTTTGGATATGCTAGCCATGGAAATTGAACAAGAACTTGGAAACCGGGCAAGAACATGCGCTCGAGAGTATCTTGAGACAATTGCATCTTTGAAAATACTTTGTATATAGATGGCACCTCTCCTTCTCCACGCCACGCAATTCCAATCGATGTAAACTTCTCCGTAGAGCCCGTAACAGTCAGTATTTGGTCTGGAGGATCTGCACCAAACGTATGATGATTTAGAACGCCGGCCACGAATGTCGCATGTGTTTGCTGGAATTCTCGACCGACGTGCGCACGCGCAGCAATTGATTCCGGTAGAGATATGTTACAAAGTTCGACGGGGGCTGCGAGCACAACGGCGTCACAATTCCACTCCTGATCCTTAGTGTGAAGTATGTATGATGCATCGGCTGTCTTCTCGACCGATATGACTTGCGTGTTGAGATGTATATCGACTTGGGCGCGTTGAAGAAGCCCTTCAATAACGCGCACATTCCCTTCCCTGACTTTCCATAATGCGCTGCCAGAACCTGCGAGGGCTACAGAACCCGACAGTGCGTTCATTTGGTGTGGATCCTGTCCATAGTTTACGCGTGTTATAGCAGCAACAAGCTCGTCTTTGTGACGTTGTGTGAAATCAGCGATCTGTTGCACGAAGCGCAACTGAGTGAGTGGGAAGAGTGATGTGTGATTCAGCAGGGAAGATACGTTTGAATGTGGACGCCATTCAGTGAGAGGTGACGAAGGGTTTATGGAGCGTGGGTAGAGTTGTTTGAAACGTGTGAGTAGTGATTTCACGAAGCGTCGTTGTCGGAAGAAGGATATGTGATAGCGGAGTAAAACCGTGGCAATATCGACGATTTGAGAACTCCCTGTGCGCAACACGAAACGAGATCCGGTCCAAAATCCGGCTGGTGCATCGGTGGGCTGTTTGCGAGTAAGATTGAGCAGTTTAGTAAAGTGGGACATAAGAAGATTATCATCCGCTATTATAGAGGCACCTGCTTCTACCGGAATAGTTTGGTCGAGGCGCGGATGCACAAGATGAGTTGTATGAACGCGTCCGCCTGGCTGTGCTGCACGTTCAAAGATGGTTATGTCGGGAGCAGGTTGAAGTGCATTTTCGGTTAGAAAGTGGGCAATTGTTGCGCTCGAGATGCCAGCGCCAATTTGACAAATGCGTGGTTGGGGTGTCGAGTGCGCTTTGCTGGGGAAAAGAGTCACGAAGAAGAAGAGGATGAAGTAAGGATTCATTTTGCTCATGTGACCTCGTTGAATTGATCGAATTGGCCAGTTTCTAAATGGGGAAGAAGATAGACTTTCAAATACCAAATCTACTGTACATAAATCGTGCAGACTTGTGTCAACTGTCCTTTCACATATGCTCGTCACCACCAAGACGCAGATGTTCTCCCGAACAGCCAATGTCCGTGATAGACCTCGTCTTCCCCAAGCTGCGCACACTCAATGGCACTTTACAATTCTTCCGTAAAGGCTGGGGTGACAGCGTAACGCGCCACAATAACTTTCTGCACCAAATTCAGACACACAATCTCCCGCCACCAAAACCGCTCGACATAACCTATTCCTCACTTCCCAATGCGCTTTCTATCGGCCAGTTCACATCACCAGCCAAGGATATTCTTCCACCCAGTTCGCACACAGCACGATTCCTGCTCGTTCCCGCGCACGGCCGCACCGACCGTCTTGTGCTACAACTGGCGGCAACTGGGGAGCATGGGTTTTTGCGGCGTTATCTCACGCTTGCGCATGCGTTACGACGTCGAAATGTCACATCGGTGATTCTAGAATCTCCATTCTACGGATCGCGTCGTCCGCACGATCAATTTGGTGCGCTTCTGAATCACGTGGCCGATTTGCCAGATCTTGGTCGTGCAACGATCGAAGAGGCACGCGCTCTATTGGCACATTTTCGATCGCAATTACCTCGCCAGGTTGTGACGGGCGTTTCGCAAGGCGGTCTGCATGCTGCTATGACGGCTGTAGCTATTGGCGCGGAACGACAAGGCGGCGATGTGTGTGACGTTGGTGTCGTGATGGCATTAGCGCCTCATTCAGCGGTACCTGTTTTCACGAGTGGCGTCTTGAGTGCTTGTGTGGACTGGCGTGCATTGGCGAAACATGACGGGTTGTTGACTGACGATTCTACTGTGAATACGTGCCGGCAATTGGTGATGGACAGGATGAAGCAGGCATTGCGAATAACAGATATCGACAACTTTCCAGCTGTGCAGAGGATGGCACCGCATGTTCTGCTGTTTGCAGAGTCGGATCGGTAAGTTGACGCGACATTATACGCACACTAGTTGAGAGAGGCCGACCATTCTTATTGTACCATTTCTATCATCTTGATGTTCCACTGCTGGACGTGCATGGCTCTTACATTTTTACAAAACGATCAACAAATATACACAACGCCATTAGATATGTAAGCAAGGATTGCGTGCATGCTTGGCGCAAAGCACGTCCACAACTTCAAGTTCAACCTATACCAGGCGGGCACGTTACCGCCGCGCTTCTGCGCTTCACAATCATTCAGCAACATATCATTGATGTTCTAAACAGTGTACAAGCGTACAAAGTACGGGAGCGTGCTTTGCATGCGGCTGCTAATCGGCACCATTCCTATCCGACCCCAACGAACCAGAGCCTTGCTCGCCATCACTGCCATTGAAGAATGAGCGTTGGTTTGGCGGCGCTCTGCGAAACGTATCCATGCTTAGAGCGCGTCTAGAATCCTTGTAAAATGCACCGTCGTTGCCCGACTCGGATATTGTTGAGAATGAGGGTGGTGGGGAGCGACTGCCGCCGCGCCCGACGAATGCTGCTAACAATCTCATAGCTTCGTTCTTCTCGTTTAGTAATGCGGTCTTATCTTGATCCATTTTAGCGAGTGCGTGCTTCAATGCAGCTTCCTTTGCTTCAAACTGGACCAATGCCGATTTCAGAATACTCTCCAATCGAGGGATAGCCTGTTTATGGACACCAATCTCTTCTTCGAGTTCGTGAATTCGCTTTCGCTGTCTAACAGCACGAATCCTGCTCTGTTCAAGCTGCAATTCGAGTTCTTTGACACGAGATCGCAGCTGCGTATCTGGAGTTTGTAAAAGAGAATGGGAGGAATGTTGCAGGTTTGGCTGCGAATGGGGATTGGAAGCGTCTTCGCTTGCGCAATCGTAGCGGGATGTTTCTGAATCGCGTGGACGATTGGAGAGGTGGGCTGAAATGACATGTGGAGACGGTTCAGTGGCGGTGCTAGCCACCGAACTTGGTGGACGATTGTTTCGTCGATATGCTAGACTGGAAATACGAGCGGACGGCGATGGATCGAGGGCATAATTGGACTGATTACGATTAGGAAGGAGATAATGATTGGAATTCTTGGAACGCTTGAGCGAAGCGGGAAGGGAGAATACGCGGCGTGCTTTGGTGAGTAAACTGTCTGATCGGGTTAGTGAAGCGGCTGGATCGAAGGTGGTTGGGGGTGCTGAAAGGGGGGATTCGGACACGAGGGGGCCGGATCGTCTGCGATGGAGTCGTAGACGATGATGATCATTGTCGTTATGGGACGAGTGATGACGACGGGTTGCGGATGGAGCGGGAATGAAGGGTTTGGAAAGCGGGGCACGTAATCCTTCACCTTCCACGGCGGGAGGTTTGTCACGCGTTGGCGGCATAGAGAGCGGTGTGAAGAGCTGAGCACTGTCGGGAATGACACCGAATGAGGAGTAGGAGGAGTCGTAGGGCGGTTCGGGCGGATGACGATTGTGACGAGTGGGTGGAAGGGAATTTGAAGGGTCGTAAGCTGCGGGTGGAAGTGGGGGCAATGCGGGTGTGGGCAATGGCAATGAGATGGGCTGTGGTGGCGAAAGTGTGGAGCGTGGTGTCGATGAGGCGATGGCCCTAGCGTAGGTTTGCAGACTTGGAACGGGATTGGATTCGGATGGTTGAGCGGATGGCGATGGTGCGGTGGGCATTTTGGAATGGTTGGAGTGGGCGATGGAGCGGGCGAGTGAGCGAGCGAGTGGGAGGGAGGGAGAACAAGTGTGCGGGCGCGCGCTGGTTGTAACGATTTGGCTACAGTATGATTTGTTTGGTGTCAGACTGTAATGAATAATATTTTTACGCTTCCTTCTCTACAAAGACGAGCGTAGCGTAATCGCTCAACTGGTTCGTATGTGCGCCGATTCGAGTAATCTTCTAAATGCTTCCACTTCTCTATCGATAGCTTCCTCCTCTTCGCGACTCATTTCCCAGTCCAAACTGCAACGCACCTTGTGCGAATTTTCCACAACTTCCACTGCTACGGGTACCGATACGGGCACGGGCTGCACGTCTTTGTGCGCTGCCGACGGTACGTCCAATACACTGGACGGTGTATGTTGTTGCGTCACTTGCGCACGATGTTCACTGCGTGCATGTGCGCCACTCCGTCGTCGACGGCTCTTGCGACGTTCGACCGGTACACGACCGCCAATGAAGCGTAATAGATCATCGATGGGACGATCGTCCAGCACCGGCTCGTCACTCTCTGTGCTATTCACCAATGCTTGTCGTTGCGCTAGACGTCGCTCCAATTTCTTGCGCAACTGACAGCGTCGACACAATGCGCAATAATCATCTCCACCGGAATCGCCATTATGGTCGCTCGGTTGCAGCAGTTGTGCGACAGACGCTTTCGCTGCGCTCGATGGATGTGTCATCTTGTCCTACGCGTTGGTGCTCGACACGCTCCAGCCAACTCTAGTTGTTGATATTCAAATGTGGACAAACTCTTCAAACGGTTGGCGCTGCCGCTGCGCCGACACCTGATTGACCACGTATCGCCTTTTTCACACTTGTCCCCGTTTCATTGGATGTCGACCCATGGTTGTGACCAATTAAATTTCAACACTTGCTGCTCTCACTACTCTACCCTAATCACCGAACAAGCTCCAAACCCTCAACCGATGATTTGTCCTCTTCACTCATGCGTTCACAACTACTACTACTCGTTGTGGTCGTCGTCCTCCTCCAACTTCACCACACTTATGCTCGTAGAACTCCAGCACATCTTCGCCAAATCAACCATCAGCTTCGTGCTCGCTATGCCGCTTGTGACTTGAAACGTACCGATTGCAACCTACCCCCCGCTTACGACCCACACAACTGTTTCAATATTTGCCTCTCTCCCGCCTGTTATGCCGCCATATACGCTCACCAACCTGTAGGTTGCACCCCCTTTCACTCACTTCCATTCATAGCAATCATCAACAACATCTGACCATCAACTTGTAATTATCACCATTGCCAAGCTGGAGGAGGGTGAAGTAGACTTTGCACGCTCCAGACGATTCATGGCTTGTTTACAAAATGAAGCCCTGTCCGTGCAGCGAGCCCAGCGTCATGCTGTCGCTCAGCAGCAATCGTCTCTCGACGACTTATAATAACCTTACAATTGGATGCCGCCCAAGCTGAATAAACGTGACATCAGATGTCGCCCGTACGGAATATAACTCAACGCGTACCATATCACTGTCAAACACAACAAAACACATACCCTTGTTAGTATCATCAGTCGCCATCATTGCGCAATAAATTCAAATCTCCGCTCACTTACATGCACCGATTTCCGCAACAAGTGACGCGATAACAATAATATATCGCAGCTTTCCACCGAAAAATGCAGCAAGCAGTGTACACACCAATGATGCCACGTAAATGATGGCCGCCACTGCACGAACTGGATGGAACATGGTTTGCAACTGCGATCGCGGTCCCGCAAGAACCCATGTCGACACAATGCAAAGCACATTACCCATAGTGAATGCCGCCGCAAACTTGTGCGGCACCAGTACAATGACCGGCAGGAATGAGAAGGAAATAAATATCATCAGTACGCCCGTTCCAAAGCACATACTGAACAATGCAATTCGTTGCATCATTGTCAAATTGAACATCGCACCCATCTCTTCCGAAAGAGACATTTGCACCGGAGCCGCCTCCAGATCATCTTGTACACTTTCATCACCCATCATTCTTCGCAATGAATTCACCCCAGACTTGACACCATCACCGATGTTTTCCACTCCACTACTCATAGAAACGCCTACCGAACTGCCAAAGTCTCCGAACAGCGATTTGGCGCCGTTTGAAAATTGCGACATGACGTCACCACCGTTCGCTCCGTTCGCATTCACACCAGCTTGAGACTGAGCTGATGGCGCCGGTGCGCCTTGTAGTGATTGAACACCGTCTAATAATCCCATTGCGAATGTACTTCTTGATGAACGTAGCATTCACGCTTGTGACAATTCAACTCTAGAATCTGATGACCCTGTGCAGTCAGTCGCTCTTCTCTGATGAACATCAACTTTAATGTTGCGAAAACTTAACAGCAGTGTACTGTCAATTGCGTCCCAATACCCCATACACGTGTCACCAATAAAATTCCCTCCTTCCTAATACGATTTTACGCCACCGCCGTCGGGAATATCTCCCTCCGCACTCACCGCCCGGCTGGCGCTCCCGATCGTCTGCATCATCGCAATCATGGTCGCCAAACGAGACACCTTTCTGGAAAGCGATTTGTTCCCTCGCGGTGCGGGAAAGGGCTCGACGCCTCGCGTACGAAAGCGCGATGGTGAAATCCTATTCGGACCCGAAAAGAAGCGACAACGTCGACCAGATGATACTGATGATGTGCGTCTGTCTGATACATCAAAAGTTACTCAGAATGGCGCATCCCTTAGTATATCGCGAGTCTCGCTCGGTATGACATTGCTAGCTCTCGTTACGCGCGCGAACAGTTCCTCGATCGATTTGGCACTACCATCCGGACTGCGCGCTGTAGCAGACCCCGACGAACTTCTCGTTGACGTTTCAAACACTAATACGCATCGCGACGCTGTTTCCAGAGCGATTGAACGTGACGTCAGTGATTCTGACTCTGACAATGACAGTACCACTGCAGACGAAAATGACGACGATGATAACCGCATCTCTCCGTTGTGGCAGGTTCTCTCTATCGGTCAAATGGTTCGCGCAGCTGTCATGGATATAGAACAGAATGAAAATGGCAAGAAGGTACTTCGCGTCTCGCTCAAACCAGAATTGGTAAACATAGGTATGACCAATGGCAGCGTGCTTCAGAAAGGTTTCCCAGTGTATGCTGCTGTGAAATCGGTGGAAGATCACGGTTATGTTCTTTCTTTCGGCTCAAGTATAGTCCATTCGGGCTTTCTTCCGTTTGAAAACTTTCACCGAGCTTCCGACGACTTATCAGACGACGATGACGATCACAAATTGCGCCCAGGTCATCCGATTGAGGTGGTCGTCGAACGCGACGTATCTCTTCCACAAAAGCGGAGGAGTAACTATTCAGCAGCGGTCCGTGTGACTGCACATCCCAAATCAGTACTTGCAGCGCGAGTGGAACTCACTGAAGGTCTCAACTACCAGCAGCTCCGTGCAGGTATGCTTGTAAAGGCAAGAGTCATGGATGAAGGGCCGGGAGGTGTAGCCCTGAAAGCTTTTGGTTTATTTTCAATTGCAGTAGACGCGGCGCATGTCCCTCGTGCAAAAGATGGTTCTTGGGATGTCACAGTCGGCAAGTCAATTCTAACGCGATTCCTCAGTGTTGACCCTGTGCAGAAGCGCATCATTGCAACTCTGCTTCCTGGCCTTGTGCACAGGAATATCCCGCGATCTATGCCAGAAGGATGGAGAATCGGTACTATCATGAAGTCTTTGAAGGTTGACAACGTGAAACCAGGCTTTGGGCTCATTCTAAGTTATTTGCCACACAGCGATGCCGACGAAAAGGATAAGGAAGCGGCAGATGAAGACCAGATTATGGAGGACGTCGCTCAACCAACTGATGGTGACTTGGAGCTAAATGTCCCCCTCTTTGCACATATCAGCCGAGTTTCCGACTCAGCTGGAATCCAGATCGAGTCCAAATATCACAAAGACATGATTATTACAACTGGTGCGCGCATCGTTTCAATTTCTCGTTTCGATGGTATCATCAATGTCGATTTGCGTTCAAGTGTCTTAGCTCGAAAGGCGCTAACCCTCGATGAAGTGGAGATTGGTGCACTCTACGATTGTAAGATAATGACGCACAGCTCCATTGGCTCTCTAATTGTTGCCATCGATGGTGATCCGCATATGGTTGGAATGATAGGATCCATCCACATTTCAGATGTTCCTATTCCTATGAAGCGCTTGTCGAAACACGCATCGTTTTCCATAGGTGCTACAATTCGCTGTCGGGTATTATCGCTCAACCCATCACGAGGCAAAGCTTATCTTTCGGCTAAGAGATCATTAGTGTCCCCAAAGTTTCCTTTGCTCACATCATACGAGGATGCCGAAATAGCGTCCAAACCAACTGAAGGGTCGCAGAGCGAGAACCAGAAAGAACTGGTGTTTTCGGGTTCTGTCTGTGCAGTTACAGAAAAGGGCAATGTGCTCGTAGAGTTTTGCAACAGAGTGGTTGGGCTTGTTCCAACTGCTGAACTATGCATGGACTTGAAGAAATCGTCCTCAGAATATACTCGCGCAGACATTGAATCGGTTTATCCAGTTGGTCAAACTGTGAATGTCAGAGTTCTGAGTGTCGACTCGAAGCACCGTCGCATTGTGCTTTCAATGCGCCTCCCTACCATCAAGACTTCTCTGAATCTGTTAGAATCGGATCCGCGTTTCAAGCTTGCCAATCTTGTGCAAGGCAAGTTGACGGGAGTTGACTCTTCTAGCAAGCATTTCATTGTTTCAGTTTCATCCAGTAGGTCCTCTGCTGAGGTCAAGGACCCCGTAGATGAAGACACAGAAATGTCTGATGCTAATGACTCAACAGGCCCTGAAGATGGTAAAGGTGATGTCGTTGAATGCCATCTACCCTTTGGTCACCTTTCTGATGTTAGTGGAATGGCTGAACGACTGGCCTCTGAACTGATAACGAAGATGCAAGGAAAGTCTGCCAAATCCGATGAGATGATCATTTCAGAGGCTATGGTCCTAGCCGTCAGGGATACTGTGCCAGTCCTGACCCTCAAGCAAAGTTTGATCACTGCAGCAAATGCTGAAGCTCTACCATTGTCTTTCGAGCAAGTCGTAGTGAAAGAAAAAGAGTCAGGCTCTGACCCATTGACATTGCGAGGATACGTGAAAGCATTGCTACCAAAGGGTGTGATTATAGGGTTCCTTGGGGATTGTGTTGGGTTTGTTGGCAGAAGTCGTATTGCAGACCGCTTTGTCGGTGATCCCGCTCGAGCACTCAAAATGAACCAAAGCGTCTCTGCCAATCTTCACACGATAGATTCAGAGAATAAGCGCTTCAATGTCTCTTTGAAACAATCAGATGTTGGATCACATGGCATCATCGATGATACCCTAGCGCTGTTCGGGTCGTTCAACAATTTAATAATGAATCTAGGTAATCCAAAGATGGAAAGCAGGTTTCCCATTGGAGCGGTCGTAGATGCAACTATGGATGCCGAACATGCCTATGGCGTCGTGTACAAGCTCAAGGCTTCTGGAAAATCAGGAATTGGAGTGGTGTTGGATGTGAAAGAGTCGAATCCAGATATTATTCTGGATGAGGAACATCATGAAACTCGAAAGATTAAACTGGCAGCGAAAAAGTCGAAAGTATCTGGTCACAGGGAGAAAGAGAAAGTTAGGGTTCTTGATGTGGATCCGATAACTGGTGTTGTCGATGTTTCAAGAGATGAAAAGGTTATTTCTGGAGGTGCCAAGAAGAGTGTTCTTATTCCAGGCCAAAAGTACTCTGCAACAGTCTTGCTAGTGAAAAGCTCTCATATTATCCTTGCTGTAGCGAGATCTGAGAGAAGATCCGCAATTGCTTTCGCAATCCGCCCTTTCTTGTCGGATCAGCTGATACTTGGACCTGGTACGAAGCTACAGTGCACTGTATTGGAGAAATCCCCTCAAACTCGTCGCAATCTTGTGGTTATTGATTGGCAAGCGCAAGGTACATCAAAACCGCGCAATAGACTCCCCATTGAAGCAGGAAACCCCCATGATGCAGAAACAATAGAGCTCATTCGCTCATGCAGTCCGGGAGAAGAAAAGACGATTATCGGACAGACAGTACCTGTCAAGGTCTCACAAGCCTTCCCACTGTACGTTTTTGCTGGTGTCGCACCAGGTATCGTCGGTCAAATTCATGTTTCGAATACGGCATCTGTCTCAGCGGACGAGCTTGAATCTATCGCACCTGGGCTACTCCCAGACAACTACGCCTCGCGATTCAAACTTCCTTCGTCTGGTTCCGTAATATCTCCTGCCTACGTGGTCGGGTTTCGGACCAATTTGAGCCCCAGTGACTCTACGGCTATCAAACTTGAACTGTCTATCGTCGAAACAGGAAAGAATATTCGAAGTGTTGTCGAACAAGAAAAAGTTGTTGGGTTTGTGAAACGGCTCTCGTCGCGCTTTTCGGCTTCTTCTAATAATAGTACTGCAAGCGAACAAACAGAAGATACTCCACGAACATTTTCACGAACTATTGTTTCCATAGGGCCATCCACAGTGGTATTCTGTGAAGATATCGACAGTCTACCATTGTCAACGAACTCTACACTGAACGTCGGGACGCCAGTTACATGCCTTGTCACTAGAATTCCAGATGATGAGACACGTCACATTCATGGAGTCATATCGAACAATGGTGCTGATCATTCAGATTGGTTCCAAGGTATTGTGCAAGATATCAGTCCTGGATTTGGTGTTAAGGTTGCGATTCCTTGGCTCGCTCGCCATCAGGATTGGAAGAATAAATCCTGGGGAAATGTCGATATATTTGATGTTGCTGATGACACCGATACCATTCCAGGGGTTATGTCCTCCCTCAAGCCTGGTGATGTTGTGAAAGTGCGCCACGGGTCTAAATCCCCAGAGGGAACTGCGACCGAAAGCGAAGCGGTTGTGCCTCTGAGTATGAGACGGGATGACAAGGATGCAAGTCATAATAGAGTTATTCTACCTGAAAACGCAAAGTCCCTGAAACCAGGTACTACCATTTGTGGTTTTGTAAGAACAGTTGGCAAGAAAGGTTGCTTTGTTGCTATCGGGCGAGGAGTTGTCGCCAAAATTTTGCTCTGTGATCTCTCAGATGACTTTGTCGTTAATCCAAGTGAGGCTTTCCCGGCTGGAACTCTGGTTAAAGGCAAAGTAGGTAAGGTAGAATCTACCGAAACTGGCGTGCGCATCACAATGGTTCTGCGTACAAGACCTAGGAAGCAATTGAAAGGAGGAATTCCAGTTTCAGATATGAAGGAAGGTGATCTTGTTCGGGGCAAAGTGAAACGAATAGAGCGCTACGGTGCATTTGTCGAGCTCTCGGAAGGAGTTTCAGCTTTGCTCCACATTTCTCAAGCTGACCAAGATAGAATTATCGAGAAACCCCTGGAAGAATGGAAGGTTGACCAGGTCCTCAATGCGGTGGTCATCAAAGTCAAAAATGGCAAGGTTTGTATTGGCACTAAACGATGTTACTTTGAGGCAGCCGGTGTAGAAGAAGAAAGGATTGATGAACTTCTCGCAAAGAATGAAAATATGGATGGTCAAGCTAAGCTCGATGAGATCCTCGAAGAAAAGAACACAAACGCTGCACCAGAGGAAAACGCCACTCCGATGTTGAATGAGGGAAGCGATTCGGAATCTGAAACGGATGAAGAAAGTGATGAAGATGACGTGGTGGAATCCGTAGCAGTCGAGACCAAACCAGAAAGTGCTCCTCCACTTCAAATTTCAGCAGCTTTCAACTTCTCGGATAAAGCAGTTGAGGTAGACGAAGCAGAAGAACCAAAAGAGGAAGACAGTGAAATGATCGAAGCAGAAAAACCGCAGAAGAAGTCGCGAGATAAGAGGGAAAAGAAACGACAGCGTGAAGCGGCTGAAACAGAGATCCGGTTAAGAGAGGAAGCATTGGCGACAAATCCTGATTCTCCTGAAACATCAGAAGATTTCGAAAGGATTCTTGTTGGTGAACCCAATTCATCTGTCGTATGGATCCGATACATGGCATTTTGTCTCTCTATTTCGCAAGTTGAGAAGGCCAGAGCTGTGGCAGAAAGAGCTTTGCAAACCATCAGCCTTTCAAATGAAATCGATCGTACAAATGTATGGATTGCGTATATCAACTTGGAAGCGCAGTACGGTGCATCAAACAGTGTTGAAATCTCAGCAGGCGATGCACTGAAGGCGAAGAGAGATGCAGCAGTATTCCGCGTTTTCGAACGTGCTTGTGAACGAATCACTGATGTGAAAAATTTCCATTTGCAAACTGCATCAGCATTGCGAAACACGAGTGCCAAGTTAGCCGACGAAGTTTTACGCCGAGCTGTTCGCAAATTCAAGACATCCAAGAAAGTATGGATTGCCCTTGGACAATCGCAATTCATGACAGGAAACAAGGGTGCCGCTCAGCGTACATTGGAACGCGCTATCATGTCCCTGGAAAAGAGGAAACATGTAGCAGTCATATCTAAGTTTGCTCAGCTCGAATACAAGTACGGGTCGGTGGAACGTGGTCGTACAGTGTTTGAGTCCCTTGTCGGCAATTTCCCTAAACGTCTCGACCTCTGGAATGTGTATATAGACATGGAAACTGTGCAGTGCAGGAAAGCAAATGATAAGGAAAGCGAAGTGGTACAAAAGACTCGCGAACTACTCGAACGGTGTACCACTCTTGACCAGAGTTCCAAGAAGATGAAGTTTGTTTTCAAAAAGTGGCTTTCATTTGAGAAGGAATTTGGAAACAAAGAACAACAGAAGGAGGTGAAGAAATTGGCCCGCGAGTACGTAGAGAGAAGCGTCGCAAAGCCTTCCTGAAAAGAGTCGTCTCGCCCACTACTTGGTTTGTAAAAGTTACTTCCCTAGCAATTGGTGCTAAGAGAATGGTTTAGAAACGTTGAAGCTAATACTCAGATGGGACAGTGTTTTGTTGTGGCAGCCACAAAGATATATTCTGACACGCGGATGCGATGATTGCATATATAGGATTCCATATTACACAAGTCGACGGTAACACATGGACCTGCGCACATTCCATTAATAGTTTTCCAGATTGCAAAGCCCACAAGTACAATGATCCGTCGTCGGAGCCAGAACTGATGTATGCGGAATCTGGACTGAAAGAAGCTTCGAGCGGGATGCCGGTCGTATTTTTATGTCCAGTGAAAGTGCGGAATAGCTCGCCCTCGTACGCGTCATAAACAGATACAGTTGCATTGACATCAGCATTAACTACAAGGAAATATTCGCCATCGGATGAGAATTTGAAACAGGTTGGCAGCGAGTCAGAGCGATTGTCCAATTCAAACTCTAAAAACGGACCATCTCCATACTGTCGCGCATCATAGAGCTTGACCATTGTCTTCAGTCCACGCGAATTATACGCAAGGCCGAAAATCAAACCCTTTGGATCATACGCCACCAACGGACAACCGCCTGTACGCATCTTGCCGCTGGGACCTTCGCTTCTGGCATCCCACAAGCGTACACAGGAATCCTGTGATGACGAAATGAAGGACGGACCAACGGGCGAGGAGGCAATTGAGATGACCTGCGCTTCGTGACTGGAATAGTATCTCACGTAGCTGCCGTCTTCGAGGTCCAAAGCGCGCACCTTGTGATCGGTGGTTGTCGAGGCGGTGAGTACGGTAGCTGGACGATCATCACTGATAAAACGCACGACACCAGCGCCGTACTTTTTCACCGGCATTGTTTTCTTCATTTGTCCACTGGCCGATTCGTACACACCGACATGATTATCCGAGCTGGTGGAAACGAGCAGCTGGCCGTTCTGTGTAAAGTCGAGCGAGGAAACTGGCTTGCTATGATTGCGATGCACTTGCGCTACTCGGAAGGAGGATACCATGTCGGATGTCATGACTGCGCGAGGTAGCGAGTCATTTTCACGCGGAGAATCGGAGTGCGGTCTGCGAAGCGGCGCCGTTCCATTTGAGAACGGTTCTTCCATAGGAATGATTCGAGTTGGCGCGGCACGATCAAGACGCGGCGCGGCGCACGTTGTTTATGAAGTCAACATCGTACACGTGGCACAGATAGTAAATAGATGCAGAGTGATGCGCAACGTTTGTTAATTTTAGTGTACAAACTCGTCTACTTGCCGATACCCAAAGTGCTCATAGTCTGCTGCATCGCGCCGAGACTCCATCCCAATTCAACGCCATCGATCTTGTCGAGAACCATCAGCTTGGTGTGCAGATTCTCCATCAATCCATGACCAATCTCTAGATGCGATACGATAAACGCCAGATCCATGCAGAGGTCGGTTGCATCGCCGTTGGGTACAGCTGGATATTTGGATTTCACTTCATCAACCGTCAATGCACATACCTCCTCCCCCTTCTCCCGGATATCCTTCACCGTCAGTGGAGTCTGTAGACCGATTGCAACCGTCCTCCCCAGGTAGAATGCAATCGCCACATATTCCGGAATTGGATGCGGCTGCGCCGCCCCATGATACGTACATACATCACAGTGACATTCCTCAAGAGCTGGCTTAACGACAACAGTATCAATGAGGGCACGACAACTTTGATAGTCGCCTGCACCTGTCAGCGAAACCGAGTTTCCAGCCTCGTCAAATGGGATTTCGAAAATAACCGGCTTGCCCTTATTGACGCATGGATTGTCGCCTAATTGTCCGTTCGCCTGGAACGCCTCAAAAGCAATAGCCCTCGCCTTCTGCAGACCAAAGTTTAGATGAGACACCGCATACAAATCCATGTGCCGATCCTTGTAATCCATTTTCTCCGACGGTGTAGTGCAATTGGCAGACGGCGCTTTCACTTCGCGCGGCACGAAAGCAGCTTGCGACGATCCGCCGCCCATTTCCAGAGTACCAACAGTGTTGTCTGCTGCACGATTGAGCAAATAGTTGACAGTGATCCAAGTGTATAGACTTTCATCATTTCCGCCCAAAATGGTCGCCCAGTCATCGCTTTCAAAACGGAAACCAGAAGACCTCAAATAAGTGCGCACCTCGGCCAAAATGTCATTGGCGACATCTTCACCAACCATTCGCAAACCGGCGGTCGCGCGCAATACAATGGGCGTGCTCGCATGAGCTGCAGTTGGCACAATTTTCTTGGCACGTTGCAGTAGCGGCTCCAAAGATGCGGCGGCCTTGGACGGCGAGTCTTTAAATGCTGAGAGACCGGGTTTGATGGGTAGAAAATCTTCACCGAGCAATTTGAGCTCGCCGGTTCCCTGTGTCTGGAAAGTATAGGTATGAATGCGAGATCCAGTGCTGCCAGCGTCGATCATGAGCCCGTAAACGACATTACCCTTTGTGAATAGAGTTTGTAATGCTGATATAGCGACAAAAGCGACGACAACAACGGCTGCAAGCTTTATGAGTCGATCTTTGGACAAGAAGGTGGAGGAGCGCGAATAGCCAGTGCGACCAACCATTTCGTACGGGAGGGGCGTCTTAGACGGCATGGAGGCGCTGGGCTGAAAGCGCCGCATAGAACTGGAGTTGTTTGTGAGCCGGGGTCGCAAATCGATCGATGACGGATGGAGTCGTTGCTGCAAGCCGTCATGGAAAACTATTTTCAAGTTGGCCACGCAAATGAACGATTTAGTCGTTCCTGACACTGACACGTGTGCGCTTCTAATTGAATTAACGTATTGCTTTCTATATACAACATTAAGTTACTCGTTTCCAACCGATTGCGATATCGCCGTAGCTTTGTCCGCTTGTGCGCCCTTATCTCCTCCGTCCTTACCGCTCTTCCCCTTCTGAAACGCCACTTGCAAATACTCTGCAATCATCTTGGCCAAAAACTGCATTCCTTGTCGTGCCGTATCATTCACAAGACTCATATTCAAAAAGCCATGCGGCATCGAATCGTAGACGCGCACAATATCGCCCTCCCGACCGCATTCCTTCAAACGATGCGCAAACATAATCGAGTCGTCCAGCAATGGGTCTAACGAGCCGCAAATCATTGTGATCGCCGGTAGTTTTTTCAAATCCTCCGCGCTAGCCCCAACCGGCGATATAAACGCACCGCCTCTCTCCACTTCGCGCTCATCGTCCGGCACATACGATTTGACGCACAGTTCCAGCACGCTCAGCGGTAGCATGGGATCGAAGAAGGACAATAATCTCGAAGGACTCCATGCAACGCGAACATGCAGTGCCGGATAGGCGATGCAGATGCCGTCCGGTTGTCGTACGCCGAGTTGTGCCAATTTCAGTGCGGTAGCAATCGCTAGATTGCCTCCGGCACTGTCGCCGGCGAATACCACACGTTCGGCGCGCGTTCCAAGTCGTTCCGCATTTTGTAACGCCCAGATGTACGCGTAGACGCACTCATGAACTGCAATTGGAAATTTGTGCTCCGGCGCTAGTTTGTAGTCGATTGATAGCAAAACGGCGTCGGGCACGCTGGCACACCACTCCTTCATGTACGCCGCATGACTGTTGCTGCTCTGGGAAACGAATCCACCGCCGTGGAAATGAAAAATTAGTCCGGTCGCTGCTCTTGCTTCCTCGATGCCGAGAAATGATGAAACATTTGAATGAAGTTTGATCAGCTCCGTTTTGATGGTCGACGCCAGAAAACTGCTGTCAGCTGCTCCGCTTAATGTCTCTGTAATCGATTTCCTTCTCTCTCCAAATCCGTCCTGTGTCACGCGTTCCGCATCGCCAGTTTGATACCGCACTGCCTTTGTGTTTTGATGCTCAGACTTGAGCACTTTAGAAGTGGTCGGCGATTGGATATACTTGATACTGCTTTTTTGTTGTTTTGCGTTTGCAACTGTAACGCGCGTTTCGCTCGTCGACCGCAACACGTCATCCACCTCGCGTCCATTCATGCCCCGTTTCGGAAGCGCAGGCTCTTCATACGTGTCGAGTCTGTCGTGTTGCGCGGCCGCATGTCCTGCAGACGAGAGACTGGCTGTACTACTACTTCTGTTGATCATTTCAAATTCGACCACTTCCGCTGGTCTTCTACCATTGGAATGTGTCTTGGCAGGCTTTTGACTTTTCTTTTCCCTATACAAACTCGGCAATTGAATCGGTCTCGGTTTATAGCTCATAATCCTGACTTGAACGGGATCAGTGACCGTAATAAGAACTTGACGCAATAATTCATCGTGAGTCGGAGATTGCAGTGCATCTAGACCTTCTGGAGTTCCTGGATGTGGCATCGAAAACATTTGATCAATGGTAACATCTGCACTTGCGAGTCCACTAACGCCAGCCACAATAGGTTCCTCGACAAGATTCATAAATTTTCGCAACGCAGCAATGGAAACGCGCTCGTTCTGATTGTCGGCACCGATTTGATTGACGGCATCTATAGGAAGACCAAGATTATTCA
This sequence comes from Asparagopsis taxiformis, assembly GCA_030407315.1. Lineage (NCBI taxonomy): Eukaryota > Rhodophyta > Florideophyceae > Bonnemaisoniales > Bonnemaisoniaceae > Asparagopsis > Asparagopsis taxiformis. Next base: position 17,975 of record JALQPE010003003.1, on the reverse strand, counting down.
TCAGAACCATGTTGGAGTACACCCACCCCCAGCCGAGCATGGACATGTTTTGCACGAGTGGCGACGATGTAAGTCCATCGGAAGCGGCGTGTGATTTAGCAACCGATTCTCTAGCAATGTTCACAACGCGCAATACATTTCGCATTTCTGGAGAATAATGAAATCCAAAGTGTCTACCATAGAAATCATCCATCTTAATTGCGGCTCGCCATCGCGCCGGATTCAATTCCGGATGCGCACCGGATCCACTGATCTCTACGAAGAGAGTTTTGCTAACGTCCACATGGGTAACAATCTTAGCAGCCATGTGAATAATTCCGTACATCGCACGCAGCTGACCATGATGTGCTTGCACCCTATCCAGGCCGGAACCAATTGCTTGCAGTGGGGAAACCAGCCATCTAGTGTGATTCCCAGCCACTTCAAGAATTGAGGATGTGGAAGCGTCGAAAAGGGTTATGAGAATGAGTGCGAGGGAGTCGAATCCGTTACAGACTCGAGAAGCTGCAATGTTGAGAGAGGGCGAACGACCAATGCAATGCGATTTTTCGGAGAGCAGAGGCAAAACTGGTTTGGCTTCCTCCATAACAGCTCGTGTTGTGATGGCAAATGCTTCACATTCTCGAAAAGTGTCCATGAGCGGTGGGGAGGGATTGGGACGTTTTGTTGACGGGCGCAAGCAATGGGACAGTGCCACTGCGGCGCCTTCGAGCGCTCGTGCAGACTGGAGTAAATCATCCAGGATGGACATGGTTGGACGAGGAGGAGGGCGAGACGAGTGACATGTGAGCGATATGGATGACGATGAGATAATGTGTGATGAAGGGGAACGAGGTGGGTGGTGGGCAACTGTTACAAGACAGGCAGGTAGGAAAAAGGAATTGAGATGTGGAAATTGTAATTGATCAATTGACACGTGTGGCGAAGATGCGCGGACGCGGTGAAGGGAAAGTTATTTCGGATGCGGGCGTGGGCGCGGGCGCGGACGCAAACGCAGACGCAGTCATGAGTGATGAGTGGAGTGCATCCAAGTGACAAGTCCACGTGGAGAGCGTGCGCATCGATTGTGCGGCCAAGTTTCAACGGTGCATCACGGGCGGCAGAAAATTCAAACGGCGTCAACGCGTGCGGCAGCATTGCGCTACAATTCAAACGCTGGATTGTCATATCTAATTGATATCGATTTCCTTCAACACACCCGACTTTACAATTAGGATACTGTTTATCACGCTAATGTACAAAGCCCGATATACACTCAAAGTCCCTCCACTTTTCTCGTACCGAGGCTCAAGTTATCAAGATCAAAAGCTGCGAGCGGCCCAAACCGCGTATCTAGACTATTTAGCGTTCCACACGACGGTGAAGCGCATCCAAATAAACTGCCCACACCGTCGCCCGTTAACAAAGTACTCACATCATCGGCGTCCAATGACAGACCCTCGCCGTCTCCGCCGACCAGCGGCGGTAATAAATCGACAGAGAACAATTCCGCATCTAGCGATTGTTCCGACCTATCGCCATCGCTCGTGACCGGCGAACTCGGCAGCTTCATTGATGCATCCGTATTGAGCGCTTGTTGTTGCTGTTGTTGATGGCAAAGCACTTTCTGTTTCTTCACTGCCATCGGCGTGCCAGTGCATGCCGACGTAGCATCACTGCAGTAGGGCACCGCTGTCGGCGGTGCTTTCGGTGCAGTAATACAGTACGAAGGATCGGATATAGCATGTAATGAAAGATTGGGCGTCTTCACGACAGGAGCAGCAATTTGCTGTGGGTGTGGTTCGACGCGCGGACGTTTGCGTTTGTTAGCTTTAGAGATTGGTGAGCAAGGAGATTTGGACAAACGGTCACTGGTAGTGGACCGCCAAGAGGTTGAATTGGTGGGCAGCGACTGTTTTTGTTTGGCATTGGATTTTGAATCGGGTGTTGTAGACGGAATGGAGCCGTTATCCTTTCTGGAATGCCAAATGGTGTGACTCGATAATGACGAACGCCACTTGAATTTCTTCTTGCAATCGGGACGGTCGCATTCGAAGGGCTGCTCGCCGGTGTGCAGTCGGAGGTGTGCTTTGAGGTTGTACTTTTTGGAAAAGGACTTGCGACAGTCGTTGTAGGGGCAGGTGTGGGTTTCCGAGGAGGAAGCGCCAGGATGGAAGGATGGTGAGGAATTGCGTGGAGTGGAAGTCATGTTGAGAGTGGGTGGGCGGGCGGGCGGGCGGGAGGGATGCGAAGCGATCGACGTCTGGAACGAATGATGGATGGGTGGGTGAGTGAAGGTGTTGGTTGTATCAGGAGGGATAATAAAGACTGAGGTTTAGAAGCGATAGGAGCGGCGAGGACCAAGGATTGTTGTTCATATGATATAGATTGTATCGGAGGGCGTTAATGAGAAATGGGGGCAGGCACGCAAGTCAAGTGACGTAGACAAGTCGCTTTGACTGACTTGGCGTGGCTGTCATGTGTGGACGGTGGCGGAGGTAAGTTTTTTTGCATTCTTTTCATGGGGGCTACAGCGTGTTGCACTGCTGTTTTACACGTACCGTGGACCCGTTCGTTGCAACATGTAAGACTTTACACCCGCATGGTCCGATTCGATGCTCGAATTCAATGCGTCGAATTCATCCGACCCGCGGTCCACTCTGTCACCCAACTACGTGTTGCGCGCACTGTCGACTCACTTTGACGTTCCTGCACCGTGTTGTGTCGAATTCACACTTTGAATTTAGCTTCCTGTAAACATCCAACGTTCAGTAAAAATAGCCCGCACATTGAATTCCATCTTGATGATGATCTGTGGCCGTCCCGTCACTCACATTACCGAACTCGTTCGCCACCACAAACTCCATCCCTTCTGTCAGCACTTCTATTGAAGCAAACTCGCACCTGCTTCCAATTCATCATCACGTGTAAACACTTTGTACTCGCACCCGTGCGGAGAGCAAACCGACCTCCCCCCCGTTGTTGTGTAATTCTGATACCAACTCCGATTTAGACCATGCTGTACCGTGCTGCTGCGCCGCAACATCCACCATCGATCCTACCTCCCTGATTACTACTGCTAACAACACACACTAAATCACTCCACTAAACGACATAATACAAGCTCGACCAAAAACCTGACGTACCCTCAACGTTTCTACTCCATGGCCTATCATGGCGTCCTCTTTCGCAATCAGACGCCAACTTGGCCATCTTGTTAACGCCGCACATGTAAGTGCTGCCAATCTAATCTGCTTCGAATTGCATCCATCATTAATAAAATAGATTACAGTTCACTTCCTCGCAGGCACACGCATGGAATGATCCAACCACATTCCGATTCGCCACTTTTGTTCCACCATCCGCTGACGCACGCACTACATGTTCCGTTACAGCAATGTCCTCCAATTCCAATTCATGCTTTGTAATTGAAATCAACTCGCTTTATTAATTCAACTCAACCACATCCCGTCCAACTTATTGGCCGTCTCGCGCATCACCAAATTCTCACATGTCAACACGTTCATCTCCATTTGTAACGCTTCCATTCGTAGTCGCTGTTTCGTCCGACACTTTTCAACGCTGGCACGATTCTTTACCCGTCGCAATTTCTTCAATTCCTCCTCACTTAAATGTGCCCACTCGCTATTCCCCTTGCTTTTTCCACGCCCCGATGTGATACCCCTACTTGTTTGCGCCACTTTGCAAATCCCTTTGCTCCCGCCACCACCGCCGCTCCGACCCAACGACGACGCCATCTTCTCCGATTGTTCCCCTTTCAAACTATACTCATTTAAATGCCCAATCTCAACTCCTTCAAACCCTTGTGTAGATCCGTTCAATACATTTTCCAAATAAGCTAATTGTAGACGAAGAGGAGTTGTTTCGCAGTTGCCACCTTCAGATTGTACTATAGTTGCCGTTTCACTTTCCGCTATCACCGCATCATCACTAGCATCATTCGCTCTGGCCGATGTCGCGTCGGTCAGCACTGGCGAACAGCTTTCAACTAGTTGAAAAGGAACATTTTCTCTTACATCCAGCTCGGCGTCGAGCAGATTTGGAAAATCGAGAAAGTCCAGTTTCGGTGCACAGTCGAAATCTAATGGTGAAGTCGGTTGCCATGTTTCAACAGCTCGTGGTGAAGGTGAGCTGGCGCCAAACGCCAATTTGCCAGTAAACGGAAGCGCAGCATCATTACTTTCACCTGGTAGTTCTAACGGAAAAGATGGAAACAGCGTGGGGCTATCGTTGGTGTAACAAGCACGACCCTTTTTCTGTATATTCATTGTAATTCGTGCAATGGATGACGACCAAGTTGCAAGTTTTGTCAGGCGAGCATTTATTTAAAGTTTGATATCCGCACGCGGTGCTCCTGCGACAAAACTGGTTTTGGAACGATGTCTTGCTGCATGAACAGCGCACAACGCAATGGCGAACGGCATCACGGCATAGCTACATGTAATGGGAGGTGTTGTTGCCAGTGTGCGCCCACTACTTTTCAATGGTCGCATTTAATGTCGGCCCACGATCAACCCACGCAATTTCATGTTGATTTTTCGAAAAAAGTTTTGAGCACCACCCAATGATGAGAATGCAACACAGCGCCGCACAATCGCCGGGGACCGTAAACTCTTCTTCGTCGTGCAATAAACGGTGGCGATTCCGATCATCGACGCTTTCCACTGCCACAAAACCATCTCGTGCGGCTTCTTGGGAAAATTATGTTCTAGTTTAACGAGATACTTCATCTTGATTAGTAACTATCCTATTTATCATGAGGTTTTGTACATTCAAAACTGAACTAAATTCCTTTCGCTGCACTGGAAACATAGCTTGATATTCGTTTTATCCCCCGCATTCGACAGTGCAAAACATAAACATGGTCACTCTTCGGTCGTGTTTTCGCGATGCTCTTCGCCAATAGTATCATCCAAAACTTCGGGCCACCGATTTTGAGATGCAGCAAACAGCGGACTATCGCCTGGATCCTCTTCGGAAACGAACGGACCAGGCGATGCGTTGCCGAGCTCTTGTCCTGTGGTAGCGAGTAGGTCTAGGCTCAGTTCCAGCGGTCGGCTAGTTTGCACGCTGATGAGTTGTTCCTGTATTTGTTGCGCAACCTCCGGTTGATGATGGGTGACAGCAACCGGTGCGTGAGGCATTTGCAACGGGAACAAGTGAGCGTTAGTAGATGGCGGCAAATTTGGAGCATGCAGCAATGGGTTGGACGGTACTTGCGCAGGCGTTATATGTTGTTGAGCCGCAATGTGAGAGCTGACGTGGGCGGTGATTGGCTGCTGCGCGCTAAGATGTGGCACAGCTTGGGCAACATAGTCGGCGGACTGCGGCAACACAATCTGAGGTTGATTTGCAGACACTGGGGAGGATGCAACGGTTGGTAGAGGGAGTGGGGGAGCAAGTTGAGAAGGACTTGCCGTAGTTGGCAGTACGGACAAAGATTCGACACTCCTTTGTGGGTTCTGTTCATTGGTAGCGGGAGCGGTTGTGGTGCGCGGTTGGATCTGGTCGCCGTCTCGCTGATGATTGCTTTCATGCGTGCGCAATGCACCTAGCCAACGGAAGGGTTTGTGACAATAGGCGCATTGGTACGGCCTTTCGCCAGAGTGCACTCTTTGGTGAACACGCAGATTGTCTCTCCTGGAATAGAATTGATGGCAAATGTCGCAACGAAGGTTGGATGTGGGCGCAGTTCTCCTTCCTCTCGGCGGCCTATTGGTGGGTCTTTCTGCGGGCGGGGGGGATGGAGTGGTCTCGGTGGGAGGGGTAGTGCGGCGTGGTGGTGGTGGTGGTGGGTCGCGGTTGTCATCGGAGCGTGTTTCGCGCGACATTGGAGAAGTTTCCGACCAAAGCGAGGTGTAGTTGACGGAGGGAAGAACGATGAAATCGTTGCTGGCTGTGATGACGTCGATGAGATTGGATTCCTCTGAAACTTGGCTTGTTTCCTGTTTGAGAGGAGTAGCGGTGGCGTCGGCGGCGTGCTGCATATACGGTGTTAAAAAGTTGGAGAGGAGTGCGTTGAGATGGTCCTGGCCGGTAACGCTGCTCGGAGAACCTAGGGTATGATCGGGGGAATGGGGTGGGGGCGAAGTGAAGAGAGTTGGGATGTTGCGCAAAGTCGATTTTGTTCTCTTCTTGTGAATTGGGGAAATGCTACGGTTGGTGGCAGCCGGCATGCTTTGTCAAATGTGGAGTGGTGAGAAATTAGAAAGGCAGTTGCATTGGATGTGCGACGACAGGCGTGGGGAGCAAGTGGGAACAAAGCATAGAATGACTATATGGAAATTATGCGGGCTCGACGGACGGTAACAGGATGAAGAGGAATTGCATGGGTATTTAGAGAAACGGTCGAACGGTGAATGCACATGTATAGATGTTTCGAGGGGAGTGACATTGTTGGGGTGAGATTGTAGACAATGTGGCGATCTGCTGGTGGCTGACTGAGTGATGCAAGGACACCGGGACAGTACCAGTGGCGGGAAAGAGGAGACGTGGTGTTTCGTGTGGCAAGGAGGCGATATGGAAGAGGCTCACCACCCAGAGCCGAACGGAGCGCATCAAGCGATCAGAACATGAGCGAACACACGGCTCGAGCACGTCGATTTGTTATGGAAGAGTACAAGTTTCAAGTGTGTGCTTCGCTCGCTGCGAGAAAAATGGCCCATGTGGAGAAAAGAATGACTGCTATGATAACGGGCGACAAATGGCAACTTTTGGTTGGTCGATTACGCTAAATGTACAAAAGCAAAAATCTGATTCGCATTTTTGTGATCGATCCCTGCCATAATAAGGCCGTCACCAAAGCACGCGTGCGCCGTAATTGTAATTATTGCATACAGCAACAATGTCATACTCTATTCGATGTAATTATTTGGTTCCAATTAATTACAGTAGCGCTGCGCGATTAGCTGTATCTTGGTAGACTCCAGCAATGCGCGCACAACAAGCAGCCAGCTGGCGCCGACCAATGCTGCACACTTACACGCATTGGAACGCACGCACGATTCCAGGACGTCAAACTCACTGGCGCAATCACCAATCCGCCTCGCCTGCGACCCTCACTAGCAATTGTTGATGACAATCCGTCACGTGGGCCCTGAATCAATGCTCCCCCATTATGTCGTCATGTGCCCATGCCAGACGCGCAACTGTAAACTTTTGTGCTTAACGCCTCCTCATTCCAGATCTCCCGCACGACCGTTGCGCGATACGTGCCGATACGCTCGCTTGCTTGGCCAACGTCATCTCGATATCACTCGACTATTGGCTCGCCCCCTGCGTCTATGTCGCAATCCCCCCGTTATGGAACTCGACCCAACAATGCAACCCAACCAAACCCTCCATTCTACTGTCAGCTGCTTGACACACACACATACATACACACACGCACACCTTCAATTTCTACCAATTCTACTCCAGACCCGCCATTACAATGCAATGTAAACGAGTTATGTGCTGTCGCTATATATATCACACAACCTCTGTCAGCTGCAACGTACATTGTTGAAAACGCATACTCTCAAGTGGAACAACAAACTCAGACCATTGCGTTACAAGTTTGAAACATCCCCCGCTCCTGCCGTGACAGTGGCAGCCACATTAATCAGGTTTCCATCGTCTACTCTCCTGATCAATAGAGAACACATGATAAATTCGCGGTCCTCTCGCCCCAGTTCCTTCAATGAATTCAGTCCAATTCCCCCAGTCTTCGTACAGACACCGCACATAGCACACAACCGTATCCACAAACTTTCAGAATCGGCCAGAATTATCCCGTTTCTTTTTTCACTCTCAGCTCTTCGTTCCGAGTAAAAATGGCATATATCACCAACGCCTATCCGTCCATCTCCATCTTGGTCTAGCACGGAAAACCAGTATTTCAAACCATGGTCACTCCCGCTACCAACCAGCGCTAGATACATTCTTGTAAAATCCTCCTCTCTCATTGCTTGTACACTTTCGCCACTCCTACCAGTTGTAACATACCGTTTCAATACAGCTGAAAGCGCTCGGTCGGTAAGCGTTTCGCGCACCGTGCAGTACTTTCTCACCGCATCCACCCGAAGCAGAGATGGCGACGTTTGTTGGTCGTTACCACCGACAGCTAGCCCCCGCACTGCGCGGATATCCTTTAATAACCTGTTCAGTTTACCCAGCTGTAAATTCTCTAGAGACGCAGTGAATGACCTGGAATACTCATACGTTCTTATTGCAGTAGCAAATCCTGCGTCCCGCAAGGACGACTCGGTGTAGCGCTCAACAAAACGGTCAGGATGCATGGCATATAACACTGTTTCAATAGCGATTGGCATAATCTTTCCGTAAAACGCAGCCTGGCGCTTTGTCAGCAATTGCTCGATCACACTGCCAAGGATTTGTCGCGAAACACTACGACATTTCGATCGCCGCAGTGCCACATCATCTTTGTAAGCATGAATTTGTCGATGCACAGGTACGTTATTTTCACTCCAGTACAGCATATTAAAAGTACGCGCGTCTGGAGACTGGTTGAATATGTGCTTCAAGTAGAAGTTTTCAATAAGTTTGAAATCGTTGGCAGCGCCGATGAAGCTTGTAAAGGCAGTTACTTCAAATATAACCTTTGGAACAGCCCATAGTCGGCTTAGGGCTTCAGGGAGGTTTGGAGCATTATTAGCGATAAGTTGTTCGGTGAGCGCATACTCGTTTGTCGCTAACTCATCCGGGGTGGTTTTATGGCGTAAGATTCGTACCAAAGCATCGCGTGCTGCGTCAAGTTTTTCCTTCTGTTCAATCAGCCGGCGCTTTGGTGGTTCACGAGATTTGGAATGATCAATAGGGCGCGAGCGCTTCAATTCTGCTTGTTTTCGCTTTGCGGCAAGTACTTCTATCGTAGCATATTCGCTTTGTCCCCAGATTTGCCGGAGGAGATTAGCGTATTCGGGTGAGCCAGATATTGCAGCTCGCTTGACAAGATTGCTGCTAATGAGATGCACAGCGTCAATAAGGGCGCGCGTCTCTAGCGGTTTGAAGTCTTGACGCGATGACGCACGTTGAGAATACATGATTTTGGCGGTTTAAAGATGGAACGGTCACACCTGTTGAAGCGACATGATGTGGTGAAAGCTTTGCGTGAGAAGTGTCATGCAATGTTGGATACCAAGCTACGCACGTAATGCGTTGAGGTCACAGACAAGAAGTGGGTGACCTCGTGTTTAACTGTAACACAGCTGCTTGAACGGGTAGAATCAAAGCCATTTCGATTTATTTCAAATCAACTTTGTTGTGTGTTCGGAAATGCACACTACAGCTCATTGGTCCAATTGTCATCCGCTCATTGCATGTTGGTTCACGTGAACAATTGTAAGGGCCTCAGGCCCACATACCATTGTTGTTCATCCCGTCTACTCGTTCAAGGCCTCATTGTTCCGTTCCAGCTGAGTATTTCAACCAGTATTCCACAACATCTCTCGCGCTCTCGCCTTCTTTCTCCTCATTTTTTAATCGCTCATCATCACCCGCAATCTCAAACAATACATTCTCAATATTCTCCTCGTCAATGGCTGGCAGTTCGTTGCATGCTTCACGTTCTGTAGACAGCCATGCAGAAGACCCAATATCTAACAACGCCATTGACTCGTCCCCAGCCTCGATGTAACGAATAAACTTTTCCAAAGCCCGCTCCACTTCTCTCACGCGTCCAAATCCACTCTCCCGGATTATGCTCAGAATAACATCAGCGACTGATGATTCCATTTTGCCCCATATCTTTTGCGAGAATAGGTAGCGTGCTAACTGTAAGTTACTGAGGTCCACCTGTTTGACCTTTCCTACAGTCCTTTCAACATCCTGCGACCCAACTGATATCACGTCTTCTGCATTAAAGCTCATGAAAAGATGTGCTACAACATATGATAATTCACATTTTGCTTGTCCAGCGAGTGTAATGAATCCCAACAGGCATTTCGTGATTGTAGTATACATCACACACTTATCATCAACGTGAATCAAACCTGGCAACTGCTTCAATGCATCAGCAAGGTGTACTGCATCATTCTGCAAATTTGTTTCACTAGACATGGCCAAGTCATTAATCAATCGAAGGATCACTCGCTGTTGTAATTTATTCACCCGCTCAGCCAATCCCCCAACTTTCTTTCCTACCATTTCGGCTCCTGCATGCCGTGTGGAACGTGTTGACAGTAAGTGGGGCACAGCGTCCCGGAAAGTTTGCGCCATTTCGACGCCCAGAATCCCCAGAATTTCGGCGTGCTGAAAGACAGCGTTCAGCGTGCCTGGACATTCTTCCACAAGTTTGCTTGCAGGCAAGTACAAGTTGTCCTGTAGAAACCATCTGGACCCTCCTAGAGATTGGATATTTTCGCGCGTAATCACACCTGTTCGAATGGCCAACAGAACTATATTGTGCCCAGCGAGTAGATCTGCAGCTGTCTTCACGTTATTGGCGGATATGTGATCAACAATGAAACTTTGGTCTAGTAGGAAAGGATGAGAGAGGATTCTGGCGAAAGCTTGTTCCAGAACGGAGCCAATTTTCTCACTATGTGCTGAAGATGCAGTTGACTGACAAATTCGCTGTAAATTAGATTGAGACGGTATCTCTAAACTGGTCTCGTCCAGAATTTGCCAGTGCCATTTTCTCACTTCAGCGTTATTATCAACGCTGAAAATTGTAGAGAGATCTGGTGTTATGGCGCAGGCGGAGGGCACTTTCGAATGTCCACGTAATGTAGCAATGCATGAACGATTTTGTACGTCCCACACTCCAAGGTTGTATCCTGAAATTGCAGCAACTAATCGAGAGCCGTCGCGAGACATTGCACACGCCCCACCGTCTACGTCAATACTTGGAGGAATATAACCTGGCATAGTTTGTACGGGCCTTTTTGGGTGGTTTACATTCCATACCCGTAGAGTTGTACAGTCGGTGACAGCAACATGGTCGGTGGTTTCGTCCGAGGTGATTCGGATACACTGCTGTACGAGGGTCCTAACTGACACGAGTAAACTGGTAAAGCGGCGCGACGGAAAGCCGTGTGAGTATAAAACGCGACAAACTGTCGATCATTAAGCAAAAATATTGTGGTACCATCTGGAGAAAAGTTGATGTATTCATAATTTGTTTTCTTCCAAGTTAGGACCGGAGTCCAATTTCGTCGATTGTAGACTGTAACCGAAAAGGAATCTGTTTTCGTGTCTTTGCATACTATTGTAAGATTGAAATACCTGCTTGCACGTGGAGCAAGCACATTCGGCCATACCAAGCTGACATGCGCCCCATCCCATCCCGAACTGGGAAGCTAAGTCGCTTCGGGCGAGTTTAGTACTGAGGTGAGGGATCACTCGGGAATCGCTCGTGCTGAATGTTTTGTTTTGCTTCCACATCGAAACTATTTTCTGGCGCCATCAGGAGCCCATCCTGCACTTCCATTCATATTTCCCAGCGGAGTATCCTCATTATGACCCCCTCACAGCACTCAATCCTGTCCGCGCATTCTGCCGTTTTCTTTTATACGCGGGTACCTATGAGAATCACGAAAAGTACCCCCTGGATTCGCCCATTCCAATAGTCCACTCCGTTCTGCACCTCTGGGATTTGTGGTCCATGCCGAGCTGTTGACTGGCCAAGTGACATAGGGCATTTGGGGGACCACTTTTAATGCCGAAATTCTGCAAAAGATATGCAATTTTCAACCTGATCGGCAATTTATTGGAATCGAGGTGCGTGATGGCATTGAAAGGGTCAGCCAACATATCGCTATTTCTTTTATGGATGGATGGAGGGAACGATTGTGGTCGGGGGATTTGTAACATTGTGGAGCTTTGTTGCGGTGAGATTGAAATACCTGCTTGCACGTGGAGCAAGCACATTCGGCCATACCAAGCTGACATGCGCCCCATCCCATCCCGAACTGGGAAGCTAAGTCGCTTCGGGCGAGTTTAGTACTGAGGTGAGGGATCACTCGGGAATCGCTCGTGCTGAATGTTTTTGTTTTGCTTCCACATCGAAAACTATTTTCTGGCGCCATCAGGAGCCCATCCTGCACTTCCATTCATATTTCCCAGCGGAGTATCCTCATTATGACCCCCTCACAGCACTCAATCCTGTCCGCTCATTCTGCCGTTTTCTTTTATACGCGGGTACCTATGAGAATCACGAAAAGTACCCCTGGATTCGCCCATTCCAATAGTCCACTCCGTTCTGCACCTCTGGGATTTGTGGTCCATGCCGAGCTGTTGACTGGCCAAGTGACATAGGGCATTTGGGGGACCACTTTTAATGCCGAAATTCTGCAAAAGATATGCAATTTTCAACCTGATCGGCAATTTATTGGAATCGAGGTGCGTGATGCATTGAAAGGGTCAGCCAACATATCGCTATTTCTTTTATGGATGGATGGAGGGAACGATTGTGGTCGGGGGATTTGTAACATTGTGGAGCTTTGTTGCGGTGAGATTGAAATACCTGCTTGCACGTGGAGCAAGCACATTCGGCCATACCAAGCTGACATGCGCCCCATCCCATCCCGAACTGGGAAGCTAAGTCGCTTCGGGCGAGTTTAGTACTGAGGTGAGGGATCACTCGGGAATCGCTCGTGCTGAATGTTTTTGTTTTGCTTCCACATCGAAACTATTTTTCTGGCGCCATCAGGAGCCCATCCTGCACTTCCATTCATATTTCCCAGCGGAGTATCCTCATTATGACCCCCTCACAGCACTCAATCCTGTCCGCTCATTCTGCCGTTTTTTTTATACGCGGGTACCTATGAGAATCACGAAAAGTACCCCCTGGATTCGCCCATTCCAATAGTCCACTCCGTTCTGCACCTCTGGGATTTGTGGTCCATGCCGAGCTGTTGACTGGCCAAGTGACATAGGGCATTTGGGGGACCACTTTTAATGCCGAAATTCTGCAAAAGATATGCAATTTTCAACCTGATCGGCAATTTATTGGAATCGAGGTGCGTGATGGCATTGAAAGGGTCAGCCAACATATCGCTATTTCTTTTATGGATGGATGGAGGGAACGATTGTGGTCGGGGGATTTGTAACATTGTGGAGCTTTGTTGCGGTGAGATTGAAATACCTGCTTGCACGTGGAGCAAGCACATTCGGCCATACCAAGCTGACATGCGCCCCATCCCATCCCGAACTGGGAAGCTAAGTCGCTTCGGGCGAGTTTAGTACTGAGGTGAGGGATCACTCGGGAATCGCTCGTGCTGAATGTTTTTGTTTTGCTTCCACATCGAAACTATTTTTCTGGCGCCATCAGGAGCCCATCCTGCACTTCCATTCATATTTCCCAGCGGAGTATCCTCATTATGACCCCCTCACAGCACTCAATCCTGTCCGCTCATTCTGCCGTTTTCTTTTTACGCGGGTACCTATGAGAATCACGAAAAGTACCCCTGGATTCGCCCATTCCAATAGTCCACTCCGTTCTGCACCTCTGGGATTTGTGGTCCATGCCGAGCTGTTGACTGGCCAAGTGACATAGGGCATTTGGGGGACCACTTTTAATGCCGAAATTCTGCAAAAGATATGCAATTTTCAACCTGATCGGCAATTTATTGGAATCGAGGTGCGTGATGGCATTGAAAGGGTCAGCCAACATATCGCTATTTCTTTTATGGATGGATGGAGGGAACGATTGTGGTCGGGGATTTGTAACATTGTGGAGCTTTGTTGCGGTGAGATTGAAATACCTGCTTGCACGTGGAGCAAGCACATTCGGCCATACCAAGCTGACATGCGCCCCATCCCATCCCGAACTGGGAAGCTAAGTCGCTTCGGGCGAGTTTAGTACTGAGGTGAGGGATCACTCGGGAATCGCTCGTGCTGAATGTTTTTGTTTTGCTTCCACATCGAAACTATTTTTCTGGCGCCATCAGGAGCCCATCCTGCACTTCCATTCATATTTCCCAGCGGAGTATCCTCATTATGACCCCCTCACAGCACTCAATCCTGTCCGCTCATTCTGCCGTTTTCTTTTATACGCGGGTACCTATGAGAATCACGAAAAGTACCCCCTGGATTCGCCCATTCCAATAGTCCACTCCGTTCTGCACCTCTGGGATTTGTGGTCCATGCCGAGCTGTTGACTGGCCAAGTGACATAGGGCATTTGGGGGACCACTTTTAATGCCGAAATTCTGCAAAAGATATGCAATTTTCAACCTGATCGGCAATTTATTGGAATCGAGGTGCGTGATGGCATTGAAAGGGTCAGCCAACATATCGCTATTTCTTTTATGGATGGATGGAGGGAACGATTGTGGTCGGGGGATTTGTAACATTGTGGAGCTTTGTTGCGGTGAGATTGAAATACCTGCTTGCACGTGGAGCAAGCACATTCGGCCATACCAAGCTGACATGCGCCCCATCCCATCCCGAACTGGGAAGCTAAGTCGCTTCGGGCGAGTTTAGTACTGAGGTGAGGGATCACTCGGGAATCGCTCGTGCTGAATGTTTTTGTTTTGCTTCCACATCGAAACTATTTTTCTGGCGCCATCAGGAGCCCATCCTGCACTTCCATTCATATTTCCCAGCGGAGTATCCTCATTATGACCCCCTCACAGCACTCAATCCTGTCCGCTCATTCTGCCGTTTTCTTTTATACGCGGGTACCTATGAGAATCACGAAAAGTACCCCCTGGATTCGCCCATTCCAATAGTCCACTCCGTTCTGCACCTCTGGGATTTGTGGTCCATGCCGAGCTGTTGACTGGCCAAGTGACATAGGGCATTTGGGGGACCACTTTTAATGCCGAAATTCTGCAAAAGATATGCAATTTTCAACCTGATCGGCAATTTATTGGAATCGAGGTGCGTGATGGCATTGAAAGGGTCAGCCAACATATCGCTATTTCTTTTATGGATGGATGGAGGGAACGATTGTGGTTGGGGGATTTGTAACATTGTGGAGCTTTGTTGCGGTGAGATTGAAATACCTGCTTGCACGTGGAGCAAGCACATTCGGCCATACCAAGCTGACATGCGCCCCATCCCATCCCGAACTGGGAAGCTAAGTCGCTTCGGGCGAGTTTAGTACTGAGGTGAGGGATCACTCGGGAATCGCTCGTGCTGAATGTTTTTGTTTTGCTTCCACATCGAAACTATTTTTCTGGCGCCATCAGGAGCCCATCCTGCACTTCCATTCATATTTCCCAGCGGAGTATCCTCATTATGACCCCCTCACAGCACTCAATCCTGTCCGCTCATTCTGCCGTTTCTTTTATACGCGGGTACCTATGAGAATCACGAAAAGTACCCCCTGGATTCGCCCATTCCAATAGTCCACTCCGTTCTGCACCTCTGGGATTTGTGGTCCATGCCGAGCTGTTGACTGGCCAAGTGACATAGGGCATTTGGGGGACCACTTTTAATGCCGAAATTCTGCAAAAGATATGCAATTTTCAACCTGATCGGCAATTTATTGGAATCGAGGTGCGTGATGGCATTGAAAGGGTCAGCCAACATATCGCTATTTCTTTTATGGATGGATGGAGGGAACGATTGTGGTGGGGGATTTGTAACATTGTGGAGCTTTGTTGCGGTGAGATTGAAATACCTGCTTGCACGTGGAGCAAGCACATTCGGCCATACCAAGCTGACATGCGCCCCATCCCATCCCGAACTGGGAAGCTAAGTCGCTTCGGGCGAGTTTAGTACTGAGGTGAGGGATCACTCGGGAATCGCTCGTGCTGAATGTTTTTGTTTTGCTTCCACATCGAAACTATTTTTCTGGCGCCATCAGGAGCCCATCCTGCACTTCCATTCATATTTCCCAGCGGAGTATCCTCATTATGACCCCCTCACAGCACTCAATCCTGTCCGCTCATTCTGCCGTTTTCTTTTATACGCGGGTACCTATGAGAATCACGAAAAGTACCCCCTGGATTCGCCCATTCCAATAGTCCACTCCGTTCTGCACCTCTGGGATTTGTGGTCCATGCCGAGCTGTTGACTGGCCAAGTGACATAGGGCATTTGGGGGACCACTTTTAATGCCGAAATTCTGCAAAAGATATGCAATTTTCAACCTGATCGGCAATTTATTGGAATCGAGGTGCGTGATGGCATTGAAAGGGTCAGCCAACATATCGCTATTTCTTTTATGGATGGATGGAGGGAACGATTGTGGTCGGGGGATTTGTAACATTGTGGAGCTTTGTTGCGGTGAGATTGAAATACCTGCTTGCACGTGGAGCAAGCACATTCGGCCATACCAAGCTGACATGCGCCCCATCCCATCCCGAACTGGGAAGCTAAGTCGCTTCGGGCGAGTTTAGTACTGAGGTGAGGGATCACTCGGGAATCGCTCGTGCTGAATGTTTTTTTTTTGCTTCCACATCGAAACTATTTTTCTGGCGCCATCAGGAGCCCATCCTGCACTTCCATTCATATTTCCCAGCGGAGTATCCTCATTATGACCCCTCACAGCACTCAATCCTGTCCGCTCATTCTGCCGTTTTCTTTTATACGCGGGTACCTATGAGAATCACGAAAAGTACCCCCTGGATTCGCCCATTCCAATAGTCCACTCCGTTCTGCACCTCTGGGATTTGTGGTCCATGCCGAGCTGTTGACTGGCCAAGTGACATAGGGCATTTGGGGGACCACTTTTAATGCCGAAATTCTGCAAAAGATATGCAATTTTCAACCTGATCGGCAATTTATTGGAATCGAGGTGCGTGATGGCATTGAAAGGGTCAGCCAACATATCGCTATTTCTTTTATGGATGGATGGAGGGAACGATTGTGGTTGGGGGATTTGTAACATTGTGGAGCTTTGTTGCGGTGAGATTGAAATACCTGCTTGCACGTGGAGCAAGCACATTCGGCCATACCAAGCTGACATGCGCCCCATCCCCATCCCGAACTGGGAAGCTAAGTCGCTTCGGGCGAGTTTAGTACTGAGGTGAGGGATCACTCGGGAATCGCTCGTGCTGAATGTTTTTGTTTTGCTTCCACATCGAAACTATTTTTCTGGCGCCATCAGGAGCCCATCCTGCACTTCCATTCATATTTCCCAGCGGAGTATCCTCATTATGACCCCCTCACAGCACTCAATCCTGTCCGCTCATTCTGCCGTTTTCTTTTATACGCGGGTACCTATGAGAATCACGAAAAGTACCCCCTGGATTCGCCCATTCCAATAGTCCACTCCGTTCTGCTCCTCTGGGATTTGTGGTCCATGCCGAGCTGTTGACTGGCCAAGTGACATAGGGCATTTGGGGGACCACTTTTAATGCCGAAATTCTGCAAAAGATATGCAATTTTCAACCTGATCGGCAATTTATTGGAATCGAGGTGCGTGATGGCATTGAAAGGGTCAGCCAACATATCGCTATTTCTTTTATGGATGGATGGAGGGAACGATTGTGGTCGGGGATTTGTAACATTGTGGAGCTTTGTTGCGGTGAGATTGAAATACCTGCTTGCACGTGGAGCAAGCACATTCGGCCATACCAAGCTGACATGCGCCCCATCCCATCCCGAACTGGGAAGCTAAGTCGCTTCGGGCGAGTTTAGTACTGAGGTGAGGATCACTCGGGAATCGCTCGTGCTGAATGTTTTTGTTTTTGCTTCCACATCGAAACTATTTTTCTGGCGCCATCAGGGAGCCCATCCTGCACTTCCATTCATATTTCCCAGCGGAGTATCCTCATTATGACCCCCTCACAGCACTCAATCCTGTCCGCGCATTCTGCCGTTTTCTTTTATACGCGGGTACCTATGAGAATCACGAAAAGTACCCCCTGGATTCGCCCATTCCAATAGTCCACTCCGTTCTGCACCTCTGGGATTTGTGGTCCATGCCGAGCTGTTGACTGGCCAAGTGACATAGGGCATTTGGGGGACCACTTTTAATGCCGAAATTCTGCAAAAGATATGCATTTTCAACCTGATCGGCAATTTATTGGAATCGAGGTGCGGGATGGCATTGAAAGGGTCAGCCAAACATATCGCTATT